>OY757016.1:107197069-107332227 GCA_963580285.1 Lucinisca nassula
GTGCACTTGCCATTGATGCTAGATACCAGGTTAGATTCCCAAAAGCAGTTATTATTGGTTTGGTCGCCATGAGGCGGGCAAACCGGGTATAATGACCAGATTGTAACTGTTCCATGGAGGGGCACGTGACGCGATCAACCAATCAGCTTTAACGATGATGCAATACTATACTGCATTACAGGAAACAGCCTGTCTGAATAGCGAAACAGACCGAAAAGCAAGCGTTTCAACTCCAACAATAAATATCTTAAGGGAAATGGAAACACCTGGCAGGTGTGGCATTTACGGTAAATGACCAATTAATTCGAACAGTAAAAAAATAAATACTGATCCGGGTGAATAATTAGAAAATATCAGATTGGAAATTTATCAGTGTTCGAACTGTTTGATCTGAAAGAATTCCATGCATCGGACCAGGCTGGGTTCAATATTTTAAACAACTACGTTTTTTTCCCGCGGCCCTGTCAATCCGCAAGTGATTAGAAGTTATAAATATCACTTATGCAGTGCAGAACCGTTTGATCTATAAATAAGTCAGTGTGTGCAGGGGGTCTTTGAATGCGAGCTTATCATGTAGTTACAAGTATAAGGTTACACATTGTCATTAATGACATTTACACCTATTGAACTATCACTATTCCCTTTAAAATGGGCGCGTCAATTTGTCATCTAGGAATATCAGAAATTGATTTGTTTAGAGCAAATTCTTTTCTTAAGAGAAGCCCATATATTTTTCAAAGAATTTCCTGATAGTCTGTAATATTTTTTTTTGTTCCGGCTACACCGCAGCAGACAAAGTCCAGCTACATGTATATATTGGATGTGATGTTGAAACCCGCACGTGCAGCTACCAAGTGGAGCTGGTCGCTGGATACTTCACCCCCCCCCCCCCCCCCCCCCCACACACACACACCTATATTGTTTAAGCGCATAGTGAAGCCTCAGGCGAGACTGCGCAGCCTTGTTTGTGTGTTCTCTGTTTACTCATAAGCTGTCTCAAATCGGCGTAAGCCGGGGGCATGTGGCAATTCAATGCCCATCGAAGAAGTCCGCTGAAGACTGATTAGACTGCGGATGCAAAACCATTATGTTATTTAGATAGGCAAGTAACAAGAAAAAGAAAATGCGGACATCATACACAATTTTAACATGTGCATGTGCGATCTTCACTTTGTGCGCGATGAAACGTTTCAAACCTCTTGAACATTGAAGACACAATCCCGATTGCACAACTGCGCAGACTTATCAGTCTTTCCTGTACGCACATGCGCAATAAGTATTTTACTCGAGATAGGAGATCTGAACAGACTGATCCTTGCACTTGGTAGCTTAGAATGTGTTTGTAATGTCGCAAGCAGATTTGGCCGGTAAATGTACACAGTCGTTTTTAGCCGGCGCAGGCACATACGAACAACGAAGACTGTTCAGACTGCATGCATGTGCAGGCTGGCCTGAGTCTTCGCCCATCGCATATGACTTATTTTCTCAATCATGTTCCCCGAAATTACTTCCAATAAAACCTTGTCACCGTGAAATAAATGGGCATCTTCACTTGCTCCTCAGAAAAACCAGGGTAACCCAACAGGTAACCTGAATTAAACTACCTTTTCGCATGCAACAACCATGAATTTCACTCGCACGTGCTAAAAGACGTTCTGTGGAAAAAGGCGGGAAACTCAATTAATATTTAAAGGGGCGCTTCTGCTATCAAAGAGGCATTGAATCAAATGCCACAGCACATGGAAAAAGGGTAACACTGTCACACAAATAATATTGTAAGTGGAAGCTACGCTCCAAAGAGTCTGAGAGCAAAGCGAAAACACTTGCATATGCATGGTGATCCAAGACTTTGTAGGCCACAATGCTACATCACCGACTAGGATCAGCCTGCACATCGATGCAATGTGATCAGTCTTTACTGAACCCTTAAATCTTACGAAGTCACAAGGCTTAGTAAAACTCCTTGCCTTACATACCGGTAGTGGGTGCGCATGTTCAGTGTTTGCAGGTCGTTGAGAAACCAGCGAAGACACATCTTAGCGTACTCATGCAATCCGATTAGATCGCATGAGCCTGATGCAGACGATGGGATTTCACAACATAAATAAGCGAAACTCCCGTGGCTCATCAAGGTTGATCTAAGCACTTGCTGCATGCGTTTCTCACAGTCTGATCAGTATTCGGTGAGGGTGTAGACCTTCCATTACCAAAGGGCTATCCAAGTGAGAGAAGCGAAAACCATTTGCCTCACAGAGTGCATGTTAATCCGAGTCTTTGGAAGTCGCACATATTTCATGCTAAGTTTTCTTTTTTCGTGCGCTAGCTCATATACGACCAGTACGATGTTGTAATGATAAATTCGGGAACGGTCCGAAATACTTGTTCTGGATGCATTTTTCGGCATTTTTTGTGTGTTCAAAGTATTAAAAATTCTGATTTCTGAAAATTTGGGAGTTCGAATTAAATGAGAAAGTTTTCAGCCACAGATTCGAAATAATTTTGGGTGTTCGAACTGCTAGGGTGTTCGAACTAATTGGCCACCTACCGTAGTCTACCATTTTTACTGTATTTCGAAACACACCTATTCAAAAGTGTCATTTTTTGGCCAAAGAAAAAGAAATTTTAAAAAGAAAAATTGGAATATTCAAGTTGCCTTTTTTGCTCAAAACATAGATTGCGGGGAGTCGACAGAAACGCCTCGACGAGGCGATTCTATCGAGTACCCACAATCTAGTGTCTCAGAGCATGAATTCCATTGTGGAATTTTGAAAATATCTGAGGGTCACTGATGAGGCCTAATTGGCCGAAACTAGCTAGTCTGGCCCAGAAAACATGTACACTCTATATTTTTTAGTTCTGTGGTATATTCCTTGCTTCCAAAGGATAGCCCTTTTATAGAACATATTTAACTTCACTACAACTGGTGTGTGAAAATGTGTGGCGGCTGTAAAACGTCTCCCTGCCCTACATCATAGTGTAGATTATATTTTCTTGCCCTTTTGGATCATTGATTCCATTGTGGAATTTTGAAAATATCTAAGGGTCACTGATGAGGCCTAATTGGCCGAAACTAGCTAGTCTGGCCCGGAAAACATGTGCACACCATATTTTTCAGTTCTGTGGTGTATTCCTTGCAGCCAAAGAGTAACCCTTTTATAGAACATATTAAAGGGGATTACAATTCTATAGGCATGCTTTCGTGATGGAAATACAACTTTAAGGACCTTATGGCTGCTACTCTGTTGACTCTGTCCAACTGAAAAAGGGGCCGTTCTACTCTAAAAGGGGAAGAATTTGCTCCTCAATGGGTCTACTCTAAAAGGGAAGAATTTACTCCCCAGGAGCAAATTCTTTCCTTTAAGAGTATACCTCTTAGACATATCAAAAGAGAAATTACTTTTGCAGGAGTAGCAGTCATTTTCGCAAATTTTACGTTTTGCAATGCCATTATGGAGTAAGTCCATGGGGCCATGGAAACGAAAAACAACAGAACATAACTACTAATACTCGCAAAGCGTGGCTGGCTCAGTCGGATGCAGTCTGACAGGCTATAAGGAAGACTCGAGTTCGATACCTACCGGGGTCGGCAACATTCTTTCGTGGAGATTGATTATGACATCTTTTCTATGGTCATTCTCTTCCTTCTGCTGATTCAGGAAGGGCAGGGGTCAGTTTTTGGCGACAGAATGTGCACTGAACTGGTAAACCGCTTACGGATAAGCCTGCTCAGGAAAAGCGTGGATAGGTTCACTGACAGGCCCAAACATGACCCAAATCAGTGTTGACTGGGCCGTTAAATACAAATAAACAAAACTTGAAGTTTACTTCACACAGATAGGAACAGATTTATATATTCTGAACATCTTTCGGTACGGTCTCTCTAATAATACGTAAATGTTGGATAGACAGAGAACGTTATTTTTCCTCATTTATAAAGATCGCTGGGTGTAACGGGCCTCCGTGTGGCCTAGTGGATAAGAGTGCTGACTCTTAATCATTAGGTTTCTCAACGGCGTAGGTTTGAGCATGGCTCACGTCACATAATGAGAAGTTCTGCAATGGAAGGTCAGGAGGTTTTTCATCGGGTACTCTAGTTTTCGCTCACCTAGGATTGTGTGTGTGTGTGAATTCGGGTTTAACGTCGCTTTCAACAATCTTTCAGTCATATCACGACGGTGTCTGGTTGCGACAGGGAGCTCAATGCTCACTTTTATAGTGCTGCCTCACTGAAGTATCATGTCCCAGACACATTACATGATACCACACCCAGTCACATTATCCTGACACTGGATCGACCAGTTCTAGCCCTACCCCGTATATCTGAGTGCCAAGCGAGGAGCAGCTAGTACCATTTTTAACGACTTTGGTATGTCGCGGCCCGGGATCGAACCCGTGACCTCCCGTTCCCCGGAGCAGACACTCTACCAACTGAGCTATCGGGGCCGGTACTCACCTCGGATTAACGATCGGCTTGATGTGAGTGAAATAATCTTGAAAGGATCGTAAAACCAAACATAAAAAAGATCGCTGGGTGTGTAAAAACATTTTCATGTCTTTGCTACTAGAATAAACGGTAGTGCCAAGGTCGAAGGTTCTAACTCTTCCAAATATATAAAATATTTAGGGAGCGAAACAAAGTCATAACGTTGATGGGTCGTTGTTTATTGTTCTTGAGCCCAGCACAGATAGCAATAGTTTCTGTTCAAAAACTTCATGACTACTAAGTGTCCTACCACCAGTTACAGACTGAGTTGTTAAAAGACTTCGATGGGAGCTATTGTATCTGATAAGCCGAGAGTGGTGTTCTTTATTTCCACTCAATACTTGACGTTTTACTACTCAGTTTCTTTTACAATTAAATTGTGATCCAGAAAGATATACAAAAGGATTGCAAATTTCAGGTTTTTGCGGAGGTACCACTCAAAGAAACTGCCGAGGTTTAAGATACAGTCTGATTCGCAGCACTTTGTCTGGGCAGGCTTAGATCATCCTAGGCCGTTCAGCAATACAGCAGTCCAATATATTGCCCCAAGGTCTGATCGACCCCGGTCAATCGGGGATTGAAGAAATAGATTGGGCTGCATGATGCTTCCACACAGAGCTGATACCGGCCGCACATGAGAAGTGTTAAATCGCCTAGAAAGTCTAAGCCTGCTCAGGAAAAGTGGCTCGAGTCGGACTGTTCATGCATTTCAACCATTTAGTTTCATTGGGCGACAGGGCTTGAGAAGGAGTTTTATCTGTCCGTTTTATCTCAGTACTGAGTAAAAGTCCCACAAAATTGGAAGCAATGTCTCAAAAAAGACTCATACAGTGATAACAGGGACGTTAACAACAAATGAAATAGATAACCAAGGCCCTATAGAAGGCCTGATGACTCTGGAAAAATCTTTTTATATGCCCGTTTGAAAAACATCAACAACAACAACAAAAAAAAAAAAACAAAAAAAAAAAAAACGGTCGTATTAAGTTACGGGGTTGGTGTCCGTCCATCCGTTCGTAAACTTTTTTTTGTTTCCGTATAACTCCTACTATACAGTTTTCATCCGATCAAGCCTAAAATGTGTATGTAGTAAGGCTAAGATGTGAAGATATGCCACCAAATACTAACAGAGTTATGACCCTTTGAAAAATTCGGTTTACATTTTCGTTTGGTTAGGTTTTGTGCTATACATGTGTGAACCATATGTAAGTTACTTGCCATGGCGTTAAACAATTTACCACAGAATACTCATCACTACCTACTCCTCCTGATACCAAGGTCACAGACTTCGAAATTTTATGTACACGTTTTGTATTAAAGTTTATTATTTTTATTCAAAAAATGCATTAAGTGGGATAATGATATCGGCTGGCTCAAATCAGATTGTAGACTGACAAGACCAAACCTATTGGATGCTTTTTGAAAGCAGCCAACTTGTTTTAAAATTGTGGTGTCTGAATATGCTCCACTGGCATCATTTGCAGCGGTTCGTAGAAATACCGGAACACGCCAAAACACTGGAACACACTGGTAATTACCGGAACACACTCCAAAAAAATTGTTTGGTGGCTAATTAAACAGCTTTTTGGGGGAATATGTGTGTCATATTTTGACCAAATGTAACATGGTAACACACTTTATTCACCCTGGCTCAGTTAAGAACCAAATGATTAATCCTGTTATATGACAGTGTGATCCAGTAAATTTTTGTCACAATATCAGTTAGGTATTAGAAAGTTATAATTCATTAATTAACTTCAAAATTTTATTTTAATTTAATAAAAAAAAAAATTACGATGGGGATTAATTTATAAAAAAAAAATGGGTATTATTGTTTATTTGGAGGATTAACATCCTCATCAACACTTTATAGGTCATTGTAGATACGTTGTTTCCCATTCTGTTGGATTTTTACCCTACATTCAATTGAAATGACATATCAAGCCCTGCCGCATAGCGGAAACAAAGGGTTTATATGCATGGGCGGTCCAACTCTATCGCTACAGTCGAATCTGGACCTTTGCTGGCAACCTAGGTTTGAGGACAGGTTCTTTCATGGCACGGCACAAATCGAACTGCTTCTTCAAAATCTTTAGTTAAGTTGCTTTTTGAGTAAACATTGTGTTTTATATACTTTATAGTGTTTAGAGAGAGAGGGGGAGAGAGAGAGAGAGAAGTTATAACATGTTTTATACTAGATTGATGAATGACGAAATAAGACTGTGCAAAAAACCTTTCTTGCTATGATTCATCAACAATTTTGATTCTCTGCTCAGAATAAAACCAATAGGCTGGTGCATTACGGACAGACATTACCTTATCTGTTCATTAGACCGTAAACCACATATAACATCAGACAAGGCAAATGCATGGGGCAGACAGCACTAATTAAGCAGGCTGGTTAAAAATTTCAGATAACATTTTGATATATTTTCCCAGCTAACGGTTTTGACATTTCATGTTTATCGTCTCAAACGGAGACACATTGCTGGAAATATCAAATCTTTATTATTTTTTGATGGAAGTTTAACTGACTTCTTTTTGCAATCAGATAATGAGTTATATCAGAGAGTTGTAACCTTAAAATAAATATCTCTTCTATATTCAGACCCAGCACACCTGAACACATTTTATACAAAAATAAAATGGAATAAGATTAATTTATTGTATGCTTATAGGATCATAATTGTTAGTAACAACATCCTACACACTAAAAACTGTAATTAAGTCATAAATACGGTTTTAAATGATATAAAATAAAAAAAAAATAGTGTGTTCCGGTAATTACCAGTGTGTTCCGGTGTTTTGGTGTGTTCCGGTATTTCTGTGAACCCATTTGCAGGGATGAATGCCACAAGTGCACCGTCATACAGATCGGGACGTTAACTGGAGGCCCCCTGTGCAGGGAGAACCATCCCCAGTGCAGGTTAAAGATCCCTACTGAAATTACATGATTACTGTGTAGCTTTTGTCCTGTAAAACTGGTCCATATAAAGGTTCCGGGATGTTTTGCCCCCAAACCATTTCCTCCCCTAGTCGTTTCGCCCCAAGACGTTTACTCCCTGGTTGTTTCCCCCTAGTCGTTTCGCCCTACTAGTCGTTTCGCCCACTTTTCAAAGCTAGACTAATTTTCACTGTTGAACATTAATAGAGGTGAGAAGAGGCAAATATTTAAGAAGCATCATTGTCCTGTCACGTCAGCCTAAGGATAACTTATCCTTAGTTACCGGCCCGCACTGGGCCTTAAAAGTGGCCATTCGGGGAGGTGTGACTAGGACTTTTTCAGGGCAATAACTGTAATGGTTTTGAGATATCTTGGTTACAGATCAGATTTTTATGTCCCCGGTAGCGATAGCGGGGACATATTGTTTTTGCCCTGTCTGTTTGTTGGTTTGTATGTGGACAACTTTAACGTTGGCCATAACTTTTGAACCGTTTGAGATAGAGCTTTCATATTTGGCCTGAAGGTTCCTTGTGACAAGAGCTTCACATTCATGCAAAAAAATTTGACCTGTGACCTTGACCTTTGACCTACTTAAAAGAAAAAAATAACATTGGTCATAACTTTTGAACCACTTGAGATACAGCCTTCATATTTAGCATGTATGTTCCTTGTGACAAAAGCTTTACATTCATGCAAAAAATTTTGACCTTGACCTTTGACCTACTTAAAATATAAAAATAACATTTTGGCCTTAACTTTTGAACGGTTTGAGATAGAGCCTTCATATTTTGCGTGTAGGTTCCTTGTGACAAAAGCTTTACATTCATGCAAAAAATTTTGACCTGTGACCTTGACCTTTGACCTACATAAAAGAAAAAGTTAACATTGGTCATAACTTTTGAACTGTTTGAGATACAGCCTTCATATTTAGCATGTATGTTCCCTGTGATAAAAGCTTTACAGTCATGCAAAAAAATTTGACCTGTGACCTTGACCTTTGACCTACTTAAAGTGAAAAAATCACATTTTGGTCATAACTTTTGAATGGTTTGAGATAGAGCCTTCATATCTTGCATGTAGGTTCCTTGTGACAAGAGCTTTACATTCACATGAAAAATTTTGACCTGTGACCTTGACCTTTGACCTACATAAAAGAAAAAGTTAATATTGGTCATAACTTTTGAACCGTTTGAGATGCAGCCTTCATATTTAGCATGTAGGTTCCTTGTGACAAACGCTTTACATTCATGCAAAAATTTTGACCTGTGACCTTGACCTTTGACCTACTTAAAAAAAATAAACATTTTTGGTCATAACTTTCAAACCGTTTGGGATAGAGCTTTCATATTTGGCATGTAGGATCCCTGTGATTAGAGCTTTTCATTCATGCAAAATGTTTGGACCATGACCTTGACCTTTGACCTACATAAAAAAAATAAAATTGTTCATAACTTTAGAGCCATTTAAGAGAGAGCCTTAATATTTGGCATGTAGGTTCCTTGTGACAAGAGCTTTACATTCATGTAAATGTTTTTCACCCGTGACCTTGACCTACTTTAAAGAAAAAATATTATTGTTCATAACTTTTGAACCATTTAAGATAAAGCTTTCATAAATTTGGCATGTAAGTTTCTTGTGTCAAGGGTTTCCCACACAAACAAAAATCTTGAACTGTGACCAACTTGAATGAAAAATGACCATGTCCGGGGACATGTTCGTGTTTCACAAACAAATCTTGTTTTTTCTAAAGTTAATCAGTTCATCTTGGGTAGGTAAAATATACGAAATCAACTTGATTTCGCGAAATCAGCCGGATTTAGCGAAATCAACCTATAAAATACACATTTTTAAAAACAGGCAAAAAATTGTTCTTGCATATTAACTAGAATGTTAATATACATTTATGAGCCATGTTGCATGAGAAAATTTGAATATTTAGTATGTTTTTGAGAGGAAAATCTATTATGCCACTTGATTTCGCTGGAAATCACATGTGAGAAATCAACTCATATTGGTGAAATCAATGTATCAGACATGTTAAGTCTCCCGAAAATTGCGGGAAACTCCCGAAAAAAATAGCTTTTCTCACACCTCACGAAATTCAGGATAAAACTCCCGGAAAAATGAAAATATGGTTTTGGGGCAAATTTTTTAGAAAAGCTGCGCTTGTATTTTCGTGTGTGAAATCAAGCGGAAAATTCCGAGTTAATCCGTGAGTAAAACTGATAATAATTAATGCACTGTCCAGTATTCACAGTTCAACACCTGCAGATGGGCATTAACAAATGAAAACAGTTGTTTCTGGAAGTGTTTGCAAATATAAAAGTAAATCATACCGGTTAATATCCTTCAACCATCGGACCGTTCAAGTTCACCGAATCGTGTTAAAAACGCCAACCATATTTGTCACAGATCAGTCTATATTACTATTACACAGTAAACAAAAGCCTCGGGTGCTCTCGATAAGCAAACAATCTTCCGCGTGACAAGGTGTGAAAATAAGATTAAATTATGTCTCTAATTTGCATTTATTCCTCTATCATAACATTTAACTAGTGCTTCAGCTGAAGTGCACGACCCCCCGGATGCTTTTAGCTTTATGAGTGTTACCATATATGGGTATGGCGGCCATTTTGGTCATGTGACCTGGACCTAAAACGGTTCCCCCAATAAATGCGCCTTATCGTAAGGAGCAAAAATATATCTTATACTTTAGTACTGTATGCTGAAACGTTTGCAGGATAAAATGCATTCTTACCTTTCCAATACAAAAGCATATGTGTCAAAGTTTGACTTAGGCACAAAGAATGTCAAGGTCAACCCAGGGTCACCGTTTTAGCACTTTATGATGGGCCTACGTCCCAGATGCTATTTATCAAGTTTCGTGGAAATCTGCCCAGTGGTTCTGGAGAAGACTATTTTTGAAGGGTTTTTACCATATATGGCTTGGCAGACATTTTGGTCATGTGATCTGGACCCCATGAACAAATTTTGGTTTTACCCATCCCATAGAGGCTCCATATGAAATTTGACTTCAATCGGCCCAACGGTTTCCGAGGAGAAGCGGTTCGAAAATTTTCACATTTTTCGCCACGGCGAGGCTATACGAAATGTAATGTTATATTTGGCAAGTTCATTGGTTAGATCTCATTGATATCTATCAGTATACCAAAAATTATTTAAATATTCCAATCGGTTAAGTCACTATCACCAATTTTCACAAACGAGTTACGGACGGACAGACTGACAAGGTGATTTTAGGGCACTCTTAGAAAATCAACCGACTTCAGTCGGTCGCTTTTTCTGCGGGTCGTGCAATCCACAGTCAATGTGAAAATGATGCAATCGCTCCTAAGACGTTTAGCTACAACGGTAGATGGATGCATAATTAAAACTGAATATTCAACTGTCTCGTGCATGGTTATGTTTTGCGCCAAAATAGCAGATGTTTGGCGGGAAAAGTCGAACGCTTTAATGTGTGTAAACACATCTGTATCTGTTGTTGGTGGTTGACACGAAGCTTCCGGGGGATAAGTCGGGTATTGTGCAAGGTGCCATTTTCTATACAGCTCTATCCTCAAACGTTTAGCTATCATGAAAATATTTTTTCACCGGTTGCAAACATTTTTATGAAAAAAAATATATGCCCCGTTAAAACAAAACAATGACATTAAACACGTGAGTGGTTGCTGCCTTGCTGGGGTCGGATGACGTCGTTTACCGATTGTGTGCAGAAAACGGTATCGGCGGTTTGTGGACGGTGGATTTCATGGCGGTTTTGGTGGCGGAGATCTTTGATGTTGCCGTGAACTTGCCTGTTGAGCAGGTGTGAAAGTTGTGGATGGAGGGGTCCTCGTCATTAAATTATAAACTAATCTGCATTCTTTATTCTCTTATCTCGCTAAGCTGACAATTTTGATCTTTTGAGTATATCAGGTGCAGTTTGTGTTAATCATGCTTGTCAAGTATCAGTATCTTTAATTGCTAATTGGACAAGCTGTTATGACATATATGCAATTAACTTCAGCTTGAAAAAGTACCGTTATTGACCGTGACAACTACCATATTATCTACCATATTTCCGCACTTAAAAGTCTGACGGGAATAAAGTTGTTGTGCTTGAAACTTGATAGAAACCTTGGATTATATTTATGAATGTTGGCTTGGGGAACTTTTGGGGCCAAAGCAAAACTGTGTTATTTCCGAATTCTTGCTGTAACGAATTGTGCTATAACCAGGTCCGGGTGTATCTATCTATCTATCTGGGTATAAATGAAAGATATGCTCTTGTGCTGTAGCATTATACCCCTGGGGATGTAGTTTGGGTGGGGTGGCACTGGTATGGCTAGGTGTTAGTTTGAAGGCGTCTTCCCAAGGAAATGCTTTTAAAAAATATTAATTAGATATTTATCTATGAACAGGAGTGTAAAGAGTAGACAAAATAATGTTCAAAGAGCTCTCAGAATGCACCATTTTCTAGCCTATCCTGGGAGCTTGCCCCCAGGCTTCGCGCCTTCGGCACTCACCAATCCTCCTCGAATGTGCTGTCTCCCTCATTTTTATTTTCAAAACTTAACATGTCTGATGTATAAAATAAATATTTCCAAAAACTGACTAAAACATTTTTATTATGCATATTATTATGAGTGTTGATTTTAATTTATGGTCCAAATTTAATGAGAAAATATAAAAAATTAACAAGAAAATCTATTCTGCCACTTGATTTCGCTGAAAAACACATGTGCGAAATCAACTCCTTTTGGCGAAATCAATCAAGCAGGAGCTCGATATAGGTGAAACATTCCTGGAAGGACAGTGAAACCAACCTAGATTAAATGAATCATTCAATACATAATAAAATGATTAAAAGCATAAAATTGCATTGTGGGTACGTACCTGTTAGATTGCATGTCCTGTTAACAAACAGGAGCTCGATATAGGTGAAACATGCATGGAAGGGCTGTATAACCAACATAAATGAATTATTCAAAAATAAAATAAATAAAAACATAAAATTGTATTGTGGGTGCGTACCTGTTAGAATGCATGTCCTGTTAGCAAACAGGAGCTCGATATAGGTGAAACATTCATGGAAGGGCCGTAAAACAAACATAAATTAAATCATTCAAAAATAAAAAAAACATATAACAAAATAGATACAAACGTAAATTGTATGGTGGGTACTTACCCGTTTGAATGCATGTCCTTTAAGCAAACAGTGTAGACCCTGATCAGACGCAGCGTTCTTGAAAGGGTCGTAAATTATATTGTGGGTACTTATAGGGCTGGCTAATCGGGGCTGAAAAGGTAATCGATTATCAGTCCTGTCATTGCGATCGATAACCGATTAGTAATCGCTAAGGTTTTTGTCATAATTTGACCTGTATGGCTTTCTTCTGAGCATGACTCTTACCATATGTTGCATTTTACCATATGTATATTTGAACAGACAGGCCTGAGCAAACAGTCTAGACCCAGATGAGACGCCGCAGAATGCGGCGTCTCATCAGGGTCTGCACTGTTTGCCACTCATCCAGCTATTTTAGGCATAACTTTGGGTAGTAAATTGTACCTATCAAGTAATCGATTAAAAGCAAATCAGAAATGATAATCATTTTTGTTGAATTTATCGATCGATTATACGATTAATCATGTCAGCCTTAGGTACTTACCCCATTGAACCGTTTCCATACATGACTTTGAGAGCTATGAAAAATTGTCAACCTGATAAGTTGGAGTGGTCCGTTTCCAAATTTAGTGGTATCAGGTTTGTTTTGTTTGTGATAAGTTTTACAAAAATGCATGTCAATTAACCAAAAAAGTGTAGACTGATCAGACGCAGCATTATTGAAAGGGCCATAAAACCAAAATCAAGATAAAAACTAGAATTGCGCAGTCGATGGCAAGCCATCGCATATCCCCATGCTTCCCTGCGGGCCCCGCCTCCTGGGCCATCACCTAGGGGTGTTTGACCGGAGGGGTAAAATTTTGATTGTGATGTATTCTACTCATCATGCCGTTCGATTTAATATGCTACACGACCAGGTTCTGAAAACTTTGATTTTTTATCCCCAAGGTGCCCCACCCCTGGCCCCACTCCCAGGTGTAGGATCAAAATTCCGAAAATGTTATGCACTCCCCAGACCAAAGTTTTATCAGTTCCCAAAGTTTCAAGTTTCTATCTGTAACGGCCTAGGAGGAGTTATCCGGTAACAGTAATGTATGGGGGTAAAGGGATCAAAATCAGCTTTTGACCTCCGGTGACCTCAAAATTGACCCCAGGGGTCAAATTTTGGTTGTAATGTTTTCTACTCATCATGCTGTTCGCTTTGATATGTTACACAACCATGTTCTGGAAATCTTGATTTTTGACCCCCCCCCCTCCCCCCCCCGCGGGCCCCACCCCCTGGGCCCACCTGTAGGGGTGTGATCAAAATTCCGAAAGTGTCATGCACTCCCCAGACCAAAGATCTATCAGTTCCCAAAGTTTCAAGTTTCTATCTATAACCATATAGGAGGAGTTATCCGGTAAAGGGTCAAAATCAGTTTTTGACCTCTGGTGACCTCAAAATTGACCCCAGGGGTCAAATTTTTGTTGTAATGTTTTCTACTCATCATGCCGTTCGCTTTGATATATTACACGACCATGTTCTGGAAATTTTTATTTTTGACCCCCGCGGGCCCCACCCCCTGGGCCCATCCGTAGGGGTGTGATCAAAATTCCGAAAGTGTCATGCACTCCCCAGACCAAAGATCTATCAGTTCCTAAAGTTTCAAATTTCTATCTATTACCGTCTAGGAGGAGTTATCCGGTAAGACGTACGGACGACGAAGACCATTACAATATCCCCACTTTTTCTTTGAAAAGTGTGGGGATAAAAATTCTTGAAAGGGCCTTAAAACCAGATGCACTGTTTGCCAATATCTCATGGATTGACCGCTAGGCATATATGGGTTAATAGTGAATATGGAAATAATCTTAAAAAAAAAAAATAAAAAAAATCCTGAAGGGGCCGTTAACCCTTTCCCACTCAGATACGTGTTTTTACGTGTCTGCACCACCACCACCCCCCCCCCCCCCCCATTTTAAGCCCCAGAAGCACCTAAAATCTGCAATTCTACCCCTGGATAGTTATGTTTGCTTTAGGATTTGTTGGGCAAAAAAGTGACCTGCTTTTTCGCGCGCCTTCCCACTAAAAATATTCTGGGGGGGATTGAAGGGGGGCAACCAAAATGTTTTGGGTGTATGGCCCAACCGGCGGCTAAAATTTATATCTGAGGGTGTCTGGGGTCAAAAATGCCTGAAAATTGATGCTGATAAAACATGAAGCAAACTGAAAATGGCCAGTACCAAACACCTAAATTGTTGCCTTGACAGCTGTGTGAAGATTAAAATGTGGTCAAAAATTCATGTGAAAACACACTTTTTGCCAACTTTGAGATGCCCCCTCTTTACCATGACAACAATGATCAAGTCATGAAAGGTTGCATTTGAAAGGCTTCTGCCCAATAAACATTCATACTGAGTTTGGTGTAAAACAGACCATCCATTATGAAACAATGGCTAATTGAAGTTGCTGTCAGGTGCAACACTGTGAAAATCAGTGAAATTCACAAAATCCCTGAGTGGTAAAGGGTTAAACCACTGGCCGTAATACTAAAACCTAAAAATAAAATAAAAATGAATATTCTTCTCTATTTGGTTTACACTTTTCAAGGCAATTTATCGCTGAAATTGTTTGCTTAAATATTCTTGAATCAGCGAGAGGGAGATAATGGCCGTAGAAAAGGTGTAGAACCTGCGTCCGGTGGACCACCAGTCAGACACGCATCAGACTGTCCAGCAAAATTACTTGTTTTGAGCAGAAAAATGGTTTTATACCGTAAACAAGGACAAAACAACAAAACAAAAGTTACATTGCATTTTATGTAAAATTCTGCTTTCGATACTTTCTTTAATATGCATATGGTAAAATAATTGGGATTATCATTCATTCATTTTACTATTAAGGCAATCATAATTAAATTTTAAAGACTTCTTTTTTTTTTTACTTCACACAGCAGGTAAAGAGGATAACAAACACTCGCCCAGTAATTTAATCAAACTGGGGTTGTTTACTGACTTTCACACGTTATTATAGTACCTGTGAATGTGTGCATAACAAACACACTGTTTATTCACTCCTCTCCATCTATCTATCCAGCCGTCCGTCCATTCGTCAGTTCGTTTGTCCGTCTGTCCATCGATCCACCCGTCGGTCTATTTCTGTGAAATTAGTGCTTATTTAATGCATATCGTTTTTATTGATCAGAAATCATAAAAAGAATAAGTTTGATGACGCATCCATGAAAAACATTAAGGAAAAACACCGATTCAATTAAAATGAACATTTTGCCACCTTAACTGAAAATCTTCAGACGAAAAATTCAGATATTTTTCAATTAAAATGAACATTTTGCCACTTTCAACTGAAAATCTTCAGACGAAAAATTCAGATATTTTTCATATTTCTGCTCTAAAACATAGATTGTGGGTACTCCATAGAACCGCATCAGTGAGGCCGATCTAAGGAGTAGCAACAATCAATGTTTGAATAGAAATTAGAAAAAAAAGAAAATAAACCCCGGTAAACCCCAATGGTTCTATATAAAAATGGGGTTTGAGGGGATCAAAATTATATAGGCGTGTTTTGGTGATGTATGCCCTGCCTTTATTGTGATATTTTCCTTTAACTCTGCTTTTTGTTTGTTTCTTTGTTTGTTTGGGGTCTAACGTCCCCGTCAACACTATATGGGTCATTTTGGAGACGTTGCTTCCAATTTTGTGGGACTTTTACCCGACATTGAGATGAGAAGACACCTCAAGCCCTGCCGCCCAATGAATCCAATAGGGTTTATATGCATGGAACGTCCAAGTTGCACTTTTTGCCAGGCTTAAACCCTCTAAGCGGTTTACCAGTACTTATGCGTGGTTGGTTTCAGCTCTGCGTGGAAGTATTGTGCAGCCCAATCTACTTCTTCAAGCCCCGATGGGCGGGGGCCGAAATCTGCTTCTTACATAGATAGTGGGTACTTGTTATAACCGCCATGTGGGTTCTTAAAATCTATGTTTTGGCTCGGGCCCAATGTAGATATATATTTGGAAATTGGTCCGAGGTTTTGGGGGGATTTTCATTGATTCTTATGTACCAGTTTCAGGGATATCCAATGACTTGATTTCGCACATGAAAATTGATTTCGCGGATAGATAAGCATATTTTCCAGTCAAAATAAGCAAAATTAATATCAATATTTTCTCATGAAACTTGGCTCATAAATATATTTTACAGCATTCTTAATAATAGGTGAGATTATGTTTTAAGTTAGTTAGGTAAGGCGCTTTTTATGAGTACCCACAACATATATTATCATGCAGAAATAACTAAAATATCTGTACTTTTCGGATGAAAAAAAAAAAGAGCGCCTTTCCTGGAGCTATGGCTCTAGCATGTGATTTGTTGTGTCATAAATCACATGTTTTGTTCAGTTGTAAGTGCATGTAGACAAATCTATTGTGCTAGGCACTGGTGATTTGATCTACTGAAATTGCGATTTATTACTCAACAATTTACAGCTAGAGCTGATCTGTTTCTTTACTGTTGAGACCGATTCTAGCTCTGAACTGTCTGTTGCAAATAGAGCAACAGAGGCTAGAGGAAGACAGCTCTGTTGGTGATGTCTTAGCTCTGGCTTTGCGCTGTGCACGTTTCTGCTCAGCATCACTGATTCTTTTTGCTTCATATTCATTGGCACCCCTTTTGATGAGGCCTCGTCACTTTGCTCAGTCCTGTGCAGTTTGTTCCCACGACTCTGTTGGAATGTTGAAGTCCCTGAGGGAGGCTTTGAGGGTGTCCTTGTGGCGCTTCTTCTGACCGCCTTGGGAACGTTTGCCCATTTCTAGTTCTCCATAGAGAATTTTCTTCGGCAAAAGTTCCTCCTGCATTCTGGTAACATGGCCTGTCCATCTTAACTGTGCTAGTATGTACAATTTGCATCCCTGTCCTGTTCAGGACTTCCGTGTCTGGAACCCTGTCTTGCCACTTAATCTTTAAGAGTTTTCTAAGACAGCTAGTATGGAAGTGATTCAGTCTTTTGGCGTGCCATTGGTAAACTGTCCATGTTTCACATACGTACAATAGTTTTGGCAGCACCACAGCTCTGTAGACTTTCAGTTTTGTGTCAAGTCTGATTCCACTTCAATCCCAGACACTACCACATAGTCGGCCAAATGCTGCACTAGCTATGGCAATCCTGGCATTGACTTCATCATCAATGGGAACAGCTCTTGACAGTGTGCTCCCAACGTAGGTGAACTCGACTACCACTTGCAATCTTTGATCTTTCACTGTGATGGTGGGCTCTTTGTAAGGCTTCCCAGGTGCCGGCTGATAGACTACTTCGGTCTTTTTGATGCTGATTGTGAGATCATAGCTATCACAGGAGTCAGATACTTGATCTATACCTTTTTGCATCTTTTCTTCTGTAGGAGCACCTTTTGACATGTCATCAGTAAAGAGGAACTCATCTAGCACCTCTGTCTGCACCTTGGATTTGGCTTGCAACCTTCTGAGATTGAAAAGCTTCCCATCAAAGCGATACCTAATAGGTATGCCATTGTCACCATCCTGGAAAGCATCTGTGAGCATGGCAGAATTTGAGAAAACATCATGCTGAACAGTGTTGGGGCTAACTCGACTCCGTTTGTCACAGGGAATGGATCTGAAAACTCACCATCATTTTGGACCCGTGCAAGCATACCATCGTGGAACCGTCTCACTATTGCTCTGAACTTGGTTGGACATCCATACTTCACCATGATCTTCCAAAGGCCCTCACGACTGACTGTGTCAAATGCTTTGGTGAGGTCAACAAAGGCCATGTATAGGTCCATGTTCTGTTCCTGGCATTTCTCTTGCAGCTGCCTTGCTTTGAAGATCATGTCAATTGTTCCTCTGTCCTTCCTAAACCCACACTGGCTTTCTGGTAGAAGCACTGAATGTTCAAGATGTTCATTTAGTCGGTTACATGTAAGTAGGACTCTTGCAAGGACTTTCCCAGCAATTGACAATAAAGAGATGCCACAGTGATTGTCACAGATCTGAGGGTTCCTTTTCCGTTTGAATAGGTGGATAATTGACGCATCCTTGAATTCTTGGGGTATGGTTTCTTTTCTCCACATAATATGAAATAACTCTTTCAACTTTTTTCCTAAAAAATACCCAGCATGCAGAGCAATTAACACAAGTGCCACTATATTTCAGTAAAGTCTGATGAAAGTGTTACTAGAGAGCTTTTATCTCTTTGAATGGCCGGTAAACCATTCCTGTCCCGGCTGAGGAAGTGGAAAAAGTCCAACAAAGGGAAAGAGTCTCCGGGCAAATCACAGACAGCTGGTAGTGGAGAAATGGCACGGCGGTATACCTCATCCTCAAGTAGCAGTACATCAGCACGGGGAGGTAAGGTTAAAGCTGACACGATTAATCGAAAAATCGATTAATCAATCGATATATTCCTCACAAATGATTATCATTATTGATTTGCTTGTAATCGATTATACAATTTCCCACCAAAAGTTGTGCATAAAATAGCTGGATGAGTGGCAAACAGTGCAGACACTGATGAGACACCGCATTTGGGTTTGCACTGTTTGCTCAGGTCTGTCTGTTCAAATATAGATATGGTAAAGTACAACGTATGGTAAGAGTCATGCTCAGACAGAAAGCCAAACAGGTAAAATTATGACAAAATCTTAAGTGATTACTAATCGATTATCGATCATAATGGCAGGAATGATAATCAATTATCTTTTCAGCTCTGATTAGCCAGCCCTAGGTAAGGTATTGTAAGGCATGAACTATTTGTAATTCTATGTTTGTATACATACCATATGCAGGGTTCAACATTAACCCAAGATTGAAGGACATTGTCGTGTGAAAAGCTGGCCAGGGTCAAGTTGAAAATCTGCCGCCACAGTCATTTATTTAAGTCCATGCTTTAACCCATTGTATACTAGATGACTCTTCCATTGCTATATGTTGGACAAGACCATTTGTCATATAATCGGTGTCGGGTCTATTTTTAGCTCACCTGAGCAAAGCTCAAGGTGAGCTTTTGTGACCACCTTTTGTCGGTCGTATGTGCGATGTGCGTCATACGTCGTCAACATTTACCTTGTTAATCCTCCAGAGACCACAATTTTGCTTCAATCTTCATGAAACTTTACCAGAATGTTTGTCTTGATGATATCTGGGTCATGTTGGAATATTGGTCATGTCAGGTCAAAAAGTAGGTCAGTAGGTCATATCATAGAAAAACCTTGTTAACACTCTAGAGGCCACAGTTTTGGTCCAATCATTCTCAAACTTGCTCATATTGATCATCCTGACAATATCTCAGTCAAGTTAGAATATGGGTCATGTGGGGTCAAAAAGTAGGTCAGTAGGTCACAAACCATAGAAAAACCTTGTTAACACTCTAGAGGCCACAGTTTTGGTCCAATCATTCTCAAACTTGCTGAGAATGATCATCCTGACAATATCTTGGTCAAGTTCAAATAGGGGTCATGTCTGATCAAAAAGTAGGCCAGTAGGTCAAATAGAAAAACCTTGTTAACACTTTTAGAGGCCACAGTTTTGGTCCAATCATCATCAGACTTGCTCAGAATGATCATCTCAACAGTATCTAGGTCAAGTTCGAATATGGTTCATGTGGGGTCAGAAAGTAGGTCAGAAGGTCAAATCATAGAAAAACCTTGTTTACACTCTAGAAACAGCAATTTTAGTCTAATTATCATCAAACTTGCTCAGAATGATCATCTTGACAATATCTAGGTCAAGTTCGAATATGGGTCCTGTGGGGTCAAAAAGTAGGTCAGTAGGTTAAATCATAGGAAAACCTTGTTAACACTCTAGGGGCCACAGTTTTAGTTCAATCATCAGCAAACTTGCTCAGAATTGTCCTCTTTTGGTAATACCTTGGTCAGGAGGGGTATTTTATGAATAAAGTGGTACCTTTTACAAAGGGCCACCACCTTCCCCTGGCCCCCACTCCTTTGTCGCCATTGTTAGTTAGACTGAGCTTGTTCATCTCCGTCTGGTGCACTTGGACCTGACCCTCTAGTGACAAGTCAGCTCTGTATTGTCAAAGGGATGGATACCCCCATCCCCTCTCGTCATCATGATTTCTTAGTTAGCTAGACTGAGCCCATTCATATCCGTATGGTGCACAATGTCCACAAGGTGACCAGATAGTGACATACAAGTCAGCATTGTCAAAGGGATGGATACCACCCCACCTCCACCCCTTGTCACCATGAGTCATAGTTAGTTAGACTGAGCCCATTCATCTCCGTCTGGTGCACTAAGAACTGACCCTAAATGTCCACAAGGTGCCCAGATAGTGACATGCAAGTCAGCTCTGTATTGTCAAAGGGATGGATACACATGTAACACCCCCCACCCCCTTGTCACCATGAGTCATTGTTAGTTAGTTAGATTGAGCCCATTCATCTCTGTCTGGTGCACTAGGACCTGACGCAAAATGTCCACAAGGTGCCCAGATAATGACATACAAGTTGGCGCCGTATTGTCAAAGGGAACTTTTGAATGACTTCTTCCTCAAAAAAGAAAACAATTTTGAAGGAATGTTCCATGAGTGACACTCTGACAATTTTCCACTGAACATGATAGCCACCAGAAAAAAAATGTATAATACTTAAAATGACTTAAGTTCCTTAATAGCTAGATTGATTTTGAAATGTTCTTTGAGTCACTGTCAGCCAAAATTGCTCTTACCCTCCACTCCACCTTATATTACCTACCATAAGGATCAGGTGAGCGATCCAGGGCCATCTTGGCCCACTTGTTTCATTCTTATACTATTGACGGAAAATTCTATTAGCAAATAGTGCAGGCCCTGATTAGATGCTGCATTCTGGGGCGTCTGATCTGGGCCTGCACTGTTGGTATGATTTTTTAGCTCGGCTGTTTTCAAAGAAAACAATGATGTATTGTCATAGCTCTGGCGTCGTCATTGTGCAAAAAACATGGACATTTTGTAAAATCTCTGTCATTACTGAACATATTTACTTGAAACTCGGACTAGTTGTTTATTATGAAAAGGGGAACTCATACCAATAGGTGAGGTAACCCTCAAAATATTTTTGGCACAGTTATGCCCCTTTTTCCACTTAGAATTTTTGTTTAAAAATTGTTTAAAAAACTTGGACATTTTGTAATATCGCGACTTAGAATTTTACTCGTCGTCATGCAAAAACTTGGACATTTTGTAATATCTCTGTCATTACTGTACATATTTCCTTGAAACTCGGACTAGTTGTTCATTATGAAAAGGGGAACTCATACCAATAGGTGAGGTAACCCTCATAATATTTTTGGCACAGTTATGCCCCTTTTTCAACTTAGAATTTTGCGTCGTCAACATGCAAAAACATGGACATTTAGTAATATCTCTGTCATTACTGAACATATTTACTTGAAACTTGGACTAGTTGTTCATTATAAAAAGGGGAACTTATACCAATAGGTGAGGTAACTCTCAAAATATTTTTGGCACAGTTATGCCCCTTTTTTGACTTAGAATTTTTGTTTAAATATTGTTTCAAAAACTTGGACATTTTGTAATATCTCTCAAAAACTTGGACATTTTGTAATATCTCTGTCATTACTGCACATATTTACTTGAAATTCAGACTAGTTGTTCATTATGAAAAGGGGAACACATACCAATAGGTGAGGAAACCCTCAAAATATTTTTGGCACAGTTATGCCCCTTTTTCGACTTAGAATTTTGCGTTTGTCGACGTGCAAAGACTTGAACATTTTGTAAAATCTCTGTCATTACTGAACATATTTACTTGAAACTCGGACTTGTTGTTCATTATGAAAAGGGGAACTCATTCCAATAGGTGCGGTAACCCTCAAAATACTTTTGGCACAGTTATGCCCCTTTTTCGATTTAGAATTTTTTTTTTAAAAATTGTTTAAAAAACTTGGACATTTTGTAATATCTCTGTCATTACTGAACATATTTAGGCACAGTTATGCCCCTTTTTAGCTCACCTGAGCACGAAGTGCTCAAGGTGAGCTATTAGGATCGCTTTGTGTCCGCTGTCCGTCCGTCCGTCTGTCCGTCAACAATTTCTTTAAATGACATCTCCTCCTAGGCAAATGGCCGGATTTCAAAATCATTTCACAGAAATGTTCCTCTGGTGACCCTCTACCGAAATTGCTAAAATGGTTCTGCTCCGCTGAACAAAATGGCTGCCAGAGCTAAAAATAGAAAAACCTTTAAACGACATCTCCTCCTAGGCCAATGTCCTGATTTCAAAATAATTTCACAGAAATGTTCCGTGGGTGACCCTCTACCAAAATTGCTAAAATGGTTCCGCTCTGCTGAACAAAATGGCCGCCACATCTAAAAATAGAAAACCTTAAAACGACATCTCCTCCTAAGCCAATGGCCGGATTTCAAAATCATTTCACAGAAATGTTCCTCGGGTGACCCTCTACCAAAATTGCTAAAATGGTTCTCCTCCGCTGAACAAAATGGCCACCAGAGCTAAAAATAGAAAAACCTTTAAACGACATCTCCTCCTAGGCCAATGTCCCGATTTCAAAATAGTTTCACAGAAATGTTCCTTTCGTGACCCTCTATGAAAATTTGCTAAAATGGTTCCGCTATGCTGAACAAAATGGCCGCCACATCTAAAAATAGAAAAACCTTAAAACGACATCTCCTCCCAGGCAAATGGCCGGATTTCAATATCATTTCACAGAAATGTTCATCTGGTCAAATGGCTGTACTTCAAAATCATTTCACAGAAATGTTCCTCTGGTGACCCTCTACCGAAATTGCTAAAATGGTTCTGCTCCGCTGAACAAAATGGCTGCCAGAGCTAAAAATAGAAAAACCTTTAAACAACATCTCCTCCTAGGCCAATGTCCTGATTTCAAAATAATTTCACAGAAATGTTCCGTGGGTGACCCTCTACCAAAATTGCTAAAATGGTACGCTCTGCTGAACAAAATGGCCGCCAAATCTGAAAATAGAAAAACCTTAAAACGACATCTCCTCCTAAGCCAATGGCCAGATTTCAAAATCATTTCACAGAAATGTTCCTCGGGTGACCCTCTACCAAAATTGCTAAAATGGTTCTGCTCTGCTGAACAAAATGGCTGCCAGAGCTAACTAGAGCTGTCAGAGGATCTGACTATAGCCCCGCTTCAGCGCTGTCAGAGAAGAAAGTTATTTAAGCTGCAGAGAAAACAGTTATGAACAAGAAATAACTGTTGAAAATTTTACATTATCTGGAAAAACTCTAAGAGTTGTGAGCCCTTGTCCCTCATTTCAATGAGCATGATACATTACCAGAATGTCCATGTTTATACTAAATTTCATCTTCCATTTTTCAATGTTCAAAGGGTAACTCCTAAAGTAGGCAAATCAGAGTCAGGGTTCCTGCGCTCTGCACATTGTCTCATGGTGCTTTACACTTGTGTGAAGTGTCATGAAAATATCTCAAATGGTTTGGGAGTTATGGAGCCGACACAGTCAAAATTGCCTTTTTAAATGTTCAAAGGGCAATAACTCCTAAAGTAGGCAAACCAGAGTTATGGTTCCTGCACTCTGCACATCATCTCAAGGTGCTTTTCATTTATTTGAAGTTTCATGAAAATATCAGAAACGGTTATGGAGCGGACATAGTTAAAATTGCCATTTTTTAATATTCAAAAGCCTATAACTGAAAAAGTAGACAATCCAGAGTTTGGGTTCCTGCGCTCTGCACACGTAATATGGTGCTTTACATTTGTGTGAAGTTTCATAAAATTATCTCAAACGGTTTTTGAGTTATCGAGCAAAGACGGCTAAAATTGATATTTTTCAATATTCAAAGGGAAATAACTCAAAAATTAGGCAATCCAGAGTTATGGTTCCTGCACTCTGCACACCATCTCATGGTGTTTAATGTTTGTGTGAAGTTTCATGAAAATATGTGAATGGGTTTTAAAGTTATGGAGCGGACACGAAAATTGTTAACAGACACAGACAGACACACAGACAGACACACAGAAAATACGAAAACCAGAGTTATGGTTCTTGCGCTCTGCACATTGTCTCATAGTGCTTAACATTTGTGTGAAGTTTCATGAAATTATCTCAAACGGTTTTCGAGTTATGAAGCGGACACTGTTAAAATTGCCATTTTTCAATGTTCAAAGGGCAATAACTCCAAAAATAAGCAATGCAGAGTTATGGTTCCTGCGCTCTGCACATCGTCTCATAGTGCTTAACATTTGTGTGAAGTTTCCTAAAAATATTTCAAACGGTTTTCGAGTTATGAAGCGGACACAATTAAAATTGCCATTTTTCAATGTTCAAAGGGCAATAACTCCAAAAGTAGGCAATCCACAGTTATAATTCCTTCGCTCTGCACATTGTCTTATGGTGTTTAACATTTGTGTGAAGTTTCATGAAAATATGTTAAGCAGATACAAAGTTATGGAGCCAACACAAATTAACGGAATCACGGAATTACGGAAAATATTCAAAGGGCAATAACTCCAAAAGTAGGCAATCCACAGTTATAATTCCTTCGCTCTGCACATTGTCTTATGGTGTTTAACATTTGTGTGAAGTTTCATAAAAATATGTTAAGCAGATACAAAGTTATGGAGCCAACACAAATTAACGGAATCACGGAATGACAGAAGGACATGGCAAATCCAATATAGCCCCACTTTTTCAAAGCGGGGCTATAAAAATAGAAAAACCTTTAAACGACATCTCCTCCTAGGCCAATGTCCCGATTTCAAAATAGTTTCACAGAAATGTTCCTTTCGTGACTCTCTACGAAAATTTGCTAAAATGGTTCCGCTATGCTGAACAAAATGGCCGCCACATCTAAAAATAGAAAAACCTTAAAACGACATCTCCTCCCAGGCAAATGGCCGGATTTCAATATCATTTCACAGAAATGTTCATCTGGTGACCCTCTACCAAAATTGCTAAAATGGTTCTGCTCCGCTGAACAAAATGGCTGCCAGAGCTAAAAATAGAAAAACCTTTAAACAACATCTCCTCCTAGGCCAATGTCCTGATTTCAAAATAATTTCACAGAAATGTTCCGTGGGTGACCCTCTACCAAAATTGCTAAAATGGTTTCGCTCTGCTGAACAAAATGGCTGCCACATCTAAAAATAGAAAAACCTTAAATTGAAATCTTCTCCTAGGCAAATGGCCGGATTTCAATATCATTTCACAGAAATGTTCCTCTTGTGACCCTCTACCAAAATTGCTAAAATGGTTCTGCTCCGCTGAACAAAATGGCCACCAGAGCTAAAAATAGAAAACCTTTAAACAACATCTCCTCATAGGCCAATGGCATGATTTCGAAATAATTTCACAGAGACAGTCCTTGGCTGACCCTCTACCAAAATTGCTTAAATGGTTTTGCTTTGCTAAACAAAATGGTTGCCTTACTTTTGCAGAAATATTCCTAGGGTGACCCTCATCCAAACTTGCTAAAACGGTTTTATTCCAATGAACAAAATGGCCACCAGAGTTAAAAACAGAAAAGCCCTTCAGATGACAGCTTCTCCTAGGCCAGTGGCTAGATTTCGAAATAATTTTACTGAAATGTTCCTTGGGTGACCTTTTATCAAAGCTGCTAAAATGGTTTCCCTTGCTGAACACAATGGCTGTTGGATATTATTATTTTAGGTCTAGCCTGCCCAGGCAAGGTGGTGCAATTTGGACCATCTATGCACATGAACTATATTGGTTTCTTTTGGTGGCAGGGCTTGAGATGTCTTCTCAGTGTTGGGTAAAATTCCAACAAAATGGATACAACATCTTCAAATTGACCTAAATAGTGTTGACTGAGACGTTAAATCTCAATTTAAACAAAAAGGGCATAAGAGGACCAGTCTGATTTGGATCCACACTGTTTGCAATAATGATGTTAAAGTACCTTATCAATATACATGTTGTGGGTATTTATTAGAACCACCTTGCTCTTAATGAATATATACACACCATACATTTTTATCAAAAATAAGGGAGACTTTAGCTGATGTACCACTAAATACCCACCATATCTACAGCTCTAGGAACTAAAGATTTGACTGATTGACTGTTTTAAGTTTAATGACATGTCAACCCTTGTGGGTCATTTTGTGTCCTCTCAGGGAAACGGAGAAAAGAGGTAGGAGAGATAGAAGAGGATATGAAAGTGAGGGACAGAGGAGAAGAGGCAAATGAATGGAAGGAAGTGTATATAGAAACAGAAGAAATAACATTCCCCTCTCTACCCATACTTGCAGCAAGGACAGTAGGCCTTGTCCAACTGTGAGCCAATATCAGTTGGACACAACAGTGATACAAGATACACTTATAGAGATTTAATTACAGTATTAATAAATGAATTCTGAGCCAAGGCACAGAAAAGAATCAAGCTGGCATAGAGTATTGGCATGCCTAAATAGTGTTGACATGGATGTAAAGCTCAACACAAACAAACAAATTAACCCTTGCCCTGCTGAGCTTGGATATGCCTTATCTTTCAAACAATGTAGATTCTGATCAGATGGCTTCTTGGCTTCTAAAGAAGCCATCTGATCAAGATTTACACTTACATTCAGTTTGTGAATTTATAGGAATAAATTACATCATTTTAACCCAGTTTTTGCCGAAAACTTAGAATGGGATACTGGCAACCCGGGATTGGCAAACAGTGAAGGCCCAGATCAGATGCTGCAGAACTTGACGTCTGATCTGCCTACATTGTTTGTAAAAGCTTCTGCAATTTTCCATATTAGGAGTTGAGGTTGACAAAACAGAGTAGACCTAGAACAGATGCCAAAGAATATGGCCTCTGTCTGATCAAAGTCTACTTTGTTACTTACAGTGTAGGAAATTTTGAGTCATATGCTGCAGAATGTGGCGTCCAAATTGGAATTTACACATTTTGCTTACAGTACAGAAATGTACAAGTAATAAACGAAATGTAAACAGTCTATACCGCAATTCAGGGTCATTTTCCTAGCCTACATTCCGACACAATTGACCCACCAGTGTTGTCAGTGCTTTGAAATATGCTATTGTTTCCCAAAATAAAACTGACTTCATAACGAACTTAAGTGTTTATGCTAAAAAATCTAATGTCATTATTTCCAAAAACAAAACTTTAACGTCATTTATATTCAAATACAAAAAACTCCAGTGCAAACTAACACAATTTCATGTTATCAGAAAATTAGTGTTAGAAGGTTCTATGGTGAAATGGTTAAACTACTTGCCTAATAAACCAAGTTTCATTGGTTCAGTCCCAAGCTTCTCCACACTTGAGGCGTTTTTGATGCCGAGAATCCACATCCTTTGAACACAGTGACTGAATTTAAGAAAAATTTTACAAAATCTCCACCTAAGTTCTTAAATGGTTCTGCTACATTGAACAAATAGCACATAGACAAAAATAAAAACATCATCAAAAGATAATACAACTTGACTCAGGTGAGCGAATTAGGCCCATCATGGACCTCTTGTTTGACTTAGAATCTTTAGCTCAGCTGTTTTCGAAGTAACAACGAGGTATTGTCATAGCTCTGCAATCGGCGTCGTGCAAAAACTTGGACATTTTTGTCTGCGTCGTCGTCGTGCAAAAACTTGGACATTTTATAATATCTCTGTCATTACTGAACATATTTATTTGAAACTCGGACTAGTTTTTCATTATGAAAAGGGGTTGCAGCTGAGCGTTGGCGCCAGTATGCAGTGCTCTTGTTTATCATTTCTTCTGTCCAGTTGAACTTAGATCAGGTCCAGTGCATCCAAAGGGTTACAAGACCACCTTGTCCATTTATTAGCTCACCTGAGCACGAAGCTTTGTGTCCGTCGTCTGTCCGTCCGTCCGTCCGTTCTTACAAAATGGGTTTATGTGGCTTCTTTTAGGTACAGAAGGGTTTTGTGTGGCAAAATGGGTTTGTGTGGCTAGCCTCACAAACCCATTTTTCTGTTAGTACAGAGGGGTTCAGGGGGACTAGAAAAATCAAATAAAAAAAAGACACATAAATTTATGTCCATCACCTTGGACATCCTTGGACATGGATGTCCAGGATTATGAGGCTAAACTTTGAGATTATGGGGCTGAGCCACATAAATTTAACTGGCTGTCCTGGGGCTGAATGCTGCAGTAGGAAAAAGTCTCTCTATGTGAGGAGCTAGACCCATAAGATGTATCAGTGCACTATAAAGAAAGTTCTGTTCTACCTTTAGAGGGCTAGATATCACAACCTCTGGTAGCCACATAAGTTTAGACAAAGACGGTTTCGTACAGACAGCCTTTATGTGGCTGATGTCCAAAGTTTGTGTGGCTAGCCACATTAGATGTACAGATTTGTGTGTCTTATAGCCACATAAACCGTTAGCCACATAAAAATTTTAGCCCCATAAAATATGGACAGGTGCAGCCACACAAACCCAAAATGTGGGTCCGTCCATCCGTCTGTCTGTCCGTCAACAATTTCTTTAAATGACATCTCCTCCTAGGCAAATGGCCGGATTTCAAAATCATTTCACAGAAATGGTCCTCTGGTGACCCTCTACCAAAATTGCTAAAATGGTTCTGCTCCGCTGAACAAAATGGCTGCCAGAGCTAAAAAAAGAAAAACATTTAAAGGACATCTCCTCCTAGGCCAATGTCCCGATTTCAAAAGAATTTCACAGAAATGTTCCTTGGCTGACCCTCTACTAAAATTGCTAAAATGGTTCCGCTCTGCTGAACAAAATGGCCGCCACATCTAAAAATAGAAAAACATTAAAACAACATCTCCTCCTGGGAAAATGGCCGGACTTCAAAATCATTTCACAAAAATGATCCTCTGGTGACCCTCTACCAAAATTGCTAAAATGGTTCTGCTCCGCAGAACAAAATGGCTGCCATAGCTAAAAATAGAAAAACCTTTAAACGACATCTCCTCCTAGGTCAATGTCCCGATTACAAAATAATTTCACAGAAATGTTCCTTGGGTGACCCTCTAACAAAATTGCTAAAATGGTTCTGCTCCGCTGAACAAAATGGCTGCCAGAGCTAAAAATAGAAAAACCTTTAAACGACATCTCCTCCTAGGCTTATGTCCTGATTTTCGAAATAATTTCACAGAAATGTTCCTTGGGTGACCTTCTACCAAAATTGCTAAAATGGTTCCGCTCAGCTGAACAGAATGGCCGCCACATCTGAAAATAGAAAAACCTTAAAACGATATCTCCTCCTAAGCCAAAGGCCGGATTTCAAAATCATTTCACAGAAATGTTCCTCGGGTGACCCTCTACCAAAATTGCTAAAATGGTTCTGCATGGCGGAAAAAATGGCCGCCAGAGCTAAAAATAGAAAAACCTTTAAATCACATCTCCTCCTAGGCCAATGGCCCGATTTCAAAATAATTTCAAAGAGAGGGTCCTTGTCTGACCCTCTACCAAAATTGCTAAAATGGTTCTGCATGGCGGAAAAAATGGCCGCCAGAGCTAAAAATAGAAAAACCTTTAAATCACATCTCCTCCTAGGCCAATGGCCCGATTTCAAAATAATTTCAAAGAGAGGGTCCTTGTCTGACCCTCTACCAAAATTGCTAAAACGGTGTTGTTTTGCTGAACAAAATGGCCACCAGAGCTAAAAATATAAAAAAACTTTTAAATGTCATCTTCCCTAGGCCAATGTCCCGATTTCAAAATAATTTCACAGAAATGTTCCTTGGGTGACCCACTACCAAAATTGCTAAAATGGTTCCGCTCTGCTGAACAAAATGGCCACCACATCTAAAAATAGAAAAACCTTAAAACGACATCTCCTCCTGGGAAAATGGCCAGAATGTTCCTTGGGTGACCCGCTACCAAAATTGCTAAAATGTTTTTGCTCTGCTGAACAAAATGGCCACCAGAGCTAAAAATAGAAAAACCTTAAAACGACATCATTTCAAAATCATTTTACAGAAGTGTTCCTCGGGTGACCCTCTACCAAAATTGCTAAAATTGTTTTACTCCGCTGAACAAAATGGCCACCAGAGCTAAAAATAGAAAAACCTTAAAACGACATCTCCTCCTAGGCCAATGGCCTGATTTCCAAATAATTTCACAGAGACAGTCCTTGGCTGACCCCCTACCAAAATTGCTAAATCGGTTCTGCTTTGCTGAACAAAATGGCTGCCATACTTTTGCATAAATGTTCCTATGGTGACCCTCATCTAAACTTGCGAAAATGGTTTTATTCCAATGAACAAAATGGCCACCAGAGTTAAAAATAGAAAAGCCCTTCAGATGACAGCTTCTCCTAGGCCAGTGGCTAGATTTCGAAATGTTCCTTGGGTGACCTTTTATCAAAGCTGCTAAAATGGTTTCCCTTGCTGAACACAATGGCTGTTGGATATTATTATTTTAGGTCTAGCCTGCCCAGGCAAGGTGGTGCAGTTTGGACCATCTATGCACATGAACTATATTGGTTTCATTTGGTGGCAGGGCTTGAGATGTCTTCTCAGTGTTGGGTAAAATTCCAACAAAATTGGATACAACATCTTCAAAATGACCTAAATAGTGTTGACTGGGTTGTTAAATCTCAATTTAAACTAAAAGGGCATAAGAGGACCAGTCTGATCTGGATCCACACTGTTTGCAATAATGACTTTAAAGTAACCAGCCAACACAAAGCAGAAGATAATTCTGAAGGGTTAAACAGAAACATCTTAATCACTCTTTGAAATTGTACATTTAAATAAAAACAACAAGGTTTTAGACCTGTCAAAATATCAAAAGGCAGTTGAAGATAGACTATTATACATAGCTCTGTCACTGCTTGCTTAATATGGTATGAATCAGTAGGACTCAAATAAACTGTGAAGTGACTAATATTGTTATGCCAGAAGGTATACATACTAAATTGCACAGTGACTCTGGCTCTCATTGTATAATAGAAGTCACTTAGAGGTTAGGACCCAGGTGTTTGACCTAGTTATAAACAGAGCTGCAAACATGGGCTAGATAACTACTAGGCTCTTGAAAATAATATAGGTGGCTCAAGGATCTGCGCTGCAGTATACAGAATCAGCACCAAAAACTGTTTATTTTGGATGGAGTGATGTAGATAAGGTGGGTATATGTTGATAGTTAAAGGATAATTTTCCTTATCAATAAAACATATGTTGTGGGTATTTATTAGAACCACCTTGCTCTTAATGAATATATACACACCATACATTTTTATCGAAAAATAGGGGAGACTTTAGCTAATGTACCACTAAATACCCACCATATCTACAGCTCTTTGAACTAAAGATTTGACTGATTGATTGTTTTGGGTTTAATGACACGTCAACCCTTGTGGGTCATTTTGTGTCCTCAGAGAAACGGAGAAAAGAGGTAGGAGAGATAGTAGAGGATATGAAAGTGAGGGACAGAGGAGAAGAGGCAAATGAATGGAAGGAAGTGTATATAGAAACGGAAGAAATAACATTCCCCCCTCTGCCCATACTTGCAGCAAGGACAGTAGGCCTTGTCAAACTGTGAGCCAATATCAGTTGGACACAAAGTTGGACACAACAGTGATGCAAGATACACTTATAGAGATTTAATTACAGTATTAATAAATGAATTCTGAGCCAAGGCACAGAAAAGAATCAAGCTGGCATATAGTATTGGCATGCCTAAATAGTGTTGACATGGATGTAAAGCTCAACACAAACAAACAAATTAACCCTTGCTCTGCTGAGCCTTGATATGCCTTGTCTTTCAAACAATGTAGATTCTGATCAGATGGCTTCTTGGCTTCTAAAGAAGCCATCTGATCAAGATTTACACTTACATTTAGTTTGTGAATTTATAGGAATAAATTACATCCTTTTAACCCAGTTTGTGCCGAAAAATTAGAATGGGATACTGGCAACCCGGGATTGGCAAACAGTGAAGGCCCAGATCAGATGGTGCAGAACTTGACGTTTGATCTGGGCCTACATTGTTTGTAAAAGGTTCTGCCGTTTTCCATATTAGGGGTTGAGGTTGACAAAACAGTGTAGACCTAGAACAGATGCCAAAGAATATGGCCTCTGTCTGATCAAAGTCTACTTTGTTACAAACAGTACCGGAAATTTTGAGTCAGATGCTTCAGAGTGTGGCGTCCAATCGGAATTTACAAATTTTGCTTACAGTACAGAAATGTACAAGTAATAAACAAAATGTAAACAGTCTATACCGCAATTCAGGATCATTTTCCTAGCCTACATTCCAACACAATTGGCCCAACAGTGCTGTCAGTGCTTTGAAATATGCTATTGTTTCCCAAAATAAAACTGACTTCATAACGAACTTAAGTGTTTATGCTCGAAAATCTAGTGTCATTATTTCCAAAAACAAAACTTAACGTCATTTATATTCAAATACAAAAACTCCAGTGCAAACTAACACAATTTCATGTTATCAGAAAATTAGTGTTAGAAGCTCTATGGTGAAATGGTTAAACTACTTGCCTAATAAAACTAGTTTCATGGATTCAGTCCCATGCTTCTCCACACTTGAGGCGTTTTTGATGCCGAGAATCCACAGCCTTTGAACACAGTGACTGAATTTAAGAAAAATTTTACAAAATCTCCACCTAAGTTCTTAAATGGTTCTGCTACATTGAACAAATAGCACATAGACAAAAATAAAAACATCATCAAAAGATAATACAACTTGACTCAGGTGAGCGAATTAGGTCCATCATGGACCTCTTGTTTTAAGTTACTGTTGAACCCTGACATGTTGCATAAATCAAGCTTAAAAGCTCCAAGCAAATTAGAGGATAGCATTTCCATTTGCCTGATTTTAGAAGAATAAAATAATCATCAGCATACCAATACATGTAGTAGAAATATTAACCCTTATCCTGCTGAATAAATTAACTTTCTGACTATCAACCAATCAAATTAGTTGATATAGTAATTTGATCTGATTTACACTATTTGCAAAGGTAGGTCTGTCCTGTTCAGCAGAATAAGAGTTAATATAGAGAAAGTAGGGTTTATAATGGGTTATTGTGAGAACTGCCTGGATGTGATCAACATTTTGTAATTGAAGCAGAAATAAGAGAAATTTCAGTTCGGAATAAGTTCTTTTTCTTATGCTCTATGTTATTTTTCAGATGCCCCACCCTACAAGAAGAGGAAGACTGGAGAAGAGAGAGTTGAGGAAGAGTGGGATGACCTTGAGTTTACACAGGCTGACCTTGATGACCTTGAAATACAGGCATCTCAGGTAACTAGAAAAATTATGTTCTTTACTGTAGAGAGAGAGAGAGAGAGAGAGAGAGAGAGAGAGAGAGAGAGAGAGAGAGAGAGAGAAAGGGAGAGAGAGTATGGACATTTGTTCTAGACAAAGATAGTTCTAGTCACTGAAATTAACCCTTATCTTGCTAAATATTCAGTTTATCCACACCCATTTCTGTCTTTGAACCAATCAGATTACTTGATGTAATTTATTCCTACAAATCCATAAACTTACTGTCAAACAATGTAGATCCTGATCAGATAGCTTCTTCAGAAGCCATCTGATTTGGATCTACACTGTTTCCAAAGATAGGGGTTGTTGTGAATAGCATGATTAGAGTTAATCATAGTGCCAGATAAAGAGGTGAAATGGGGATAATAGAGAGAATTATTTTCAATCTTTAATCAACACATTTAATTTAAAAAATCCCTTAAATGGTGTCAGTGGCATATAGTGCAGACCCAGTTCAGACGCCCCAAAATGATCAGAAGCTTCACTGTTTGCAGAAAGTTCAACCTTATTCTGGATAAATTTCTAAAAATAACTGAACAAGACACCCTTAAATTTCAAAATAGTCTCCTGCTGTATATGTAAGGGAAGATTCTATTCAGTGCAGAATGTGTTACATCACGAAAACATGCCTATATAATTTTGACCCCCTTGAACCCCAATTTTATACAGTAAAACTGGGGTTTACAGGGGAAAACCTAATTTTCTTATTTCTGCTCTAATATATAGATTGTGGGTACTCGTTAGAACCGCCTCATTGAGGCGGTTCTAACATGTACCCACAATCTATATTTTGAGCAGAAATAGGAAGTGAAGCGGTTTTTTTTTAGAGCTGAAATAAGAAGAATAACACAATTTTTAGCTCATCTGTCACGTAGTGACGAGGTGATCTTTTGGGATCACTTTTTGCCCGTGCGTGCGTAAACTTTTTCTTCAAATGACATCTCCTCCTAAACCAGTGAATGGATTTTGATCTAATTTCACAGGAATGTTCCTTGAGTGACCCTCTTTCAAAATTGCCTAAATCATTCCGCTCCGTTAAAGAAAATGGCCGCCAGAGCTAAAAATAGAAAAACCTTTAAATGACATCTCCTCCTGGGCAAATCACTGAAATTAATCATAATGCCAGGTAAAGAGGTGAAATGGGGATAATTGAGAGAATTATTTTCAATCTTTAATCAACACATTTTATTTAGAAAATCCCTTAAATGGTGTCATTGGCATATAGTGCAGACCCAATTCAGATGCCCCAAAATGATCAGGACCTTCACTGTTTGCAGAAAGTTCAACCTTATTCTGGATAAATTTCTAAAAATAACTGAACAAGACACCCCTAAGTTTCAAAATAGTCTCCTGCTGTATATGTAAGGGAAGATTCTATTCAGTGCAGAATGTGTTAACCCTTTTTGTACCAAATGGAATCTTCCTCCTTATATATATCAGGAGTTCAGCCACCCCCGCCCATCAAGGCTTGGAGAAATAGACTGAGCTGCACGCTGCTTCCACACAGAGCTGATACCGACCGCACATGAGTACTGGTAATCCTCTTAGGTCTAAGCCTACCCAGGAAAATTGCTGTGAGTTGGCACGTCCATCCTTATAAACCCTAAAGTTGGCCCATCCATCCTTATAAACCCTATTGGTTTCATTAGGCGGCAGCGATTGAGGTGTAATTTTTATCCCCCGACCGAATAGGTTCGGGGGATATAGCGATCAGCCTGGCGTCCATCCGTCCGTCCGTCTGTCCGTCCGTCCGTCCGTCCGTCCGTAGACGCAACCTTGTGATGGCCATAACTCCTATACCCTTTGAGATTCATTGATGGTTCTTGGCACAATTGTTCACAAGGCCGAGACGGCGTGTCATGCGCAAGAACCAGAACTCTGGATGCCATACTTTTTTAGTTATCTCCCCTTTTAATAAAATAGAATGACTACTTTGTGATGGCCATAACTCCAAATCCCTTTGAGATATATTGATGGTACTTGGCACATTTGTTCACAAGGCTGAGGCGGCGTGTCATGCACAAGAACCACAACTCTGATTGCCATGGTTTTGGAGTTATCTCCCCTTCCAATAAAATAGAGTGACAACCTTGTGATGGCCATAACTCCTATACCCTTTGAGATTCATTGATGGTTCTTGGCACAATTGTTCACAAGGCTGAGATGGCGTGTCATGTGCAAGAACCAGAACTCTGGATGCCATACTTTTTTAGTTATCTCCCCTTTTAATAAAATAGAATGACTACTTTGTGATGGCCATAACTTCAATACCCTTTGAGATATATTGATGGTACATGGCACAGTTGTTCACAAGGCTGAGACGGCGTGTCATGCACAAGAACCACAACTCTGGTTGCCATGGTTTTGAGGTTATCTCCCCTTCCAATAAAATTGAGTGAAAACCTTGTGATGGCCATAATTCCAATACCCTTTAAGATATATTGATGATACCTGGCACAGTTGTTCACAAGGCCGAAACGGTGCGTCATGCACAAGAACCACAACTCTTGGTGCCATGGTTTTTTAGTTATCTCCCCTTCCAATAATATAGAATCACTACCTTGTGATGGCCACATCTCCAACACTCTGAGATATATTGATGATACTTGGTACAGTTGTACATGAGGTAAAGCAGGTGTGTCACGTGCAAGAACCACAACTCTGGGTGCCCTGGTTTTTTTCAATTATCTCCCCTGACAATATAACCTTGTTATGGCCATAACTCCAGTACCCTTTGAGATATATTGATGGTACTTGGCATAATTGTATACAACGTTGAGACGGCGATTCATGCCTAAGAACCACAACTCTGGGTGCTATGATATTTGAGTTATCTTCCCTTCCAATATAACAGTATGACAACCTTGTGATCATCGTACCTCCAATACCCTTTGAGACATATTTGTGGTACTTGGCAAAATTGTATACAAGGTACAGAAGGGATATCATGTGCAAGAACCACAACTGTTGGTGCTGTGGTATTTGAGTTATCAACCCTTCCAATATAACAGTATGACCAGCTTGTGATCAGCATATCTCCAATACCTTTTGAGACATATTGATGGTACTTTGTACAGAAATACATGAGCTTAATCAGACATGTCATGCGCAAGAACCACATTTCTGAGTGCCCTGGTTTTTTAGTTATCTCCCCTGACAGTATAATCTTGTGATGGCCACAACTGCAATACTTTGGTGATATATTGCTGGTTTAATTCTGGTGCACTTTCTATTGGTGAACAATCTTCTGAAGGCCATATTGGCTTTTGGTCGGGGGATTTGCCATCTCTTCCGATGGCTATTTTATCTCAGTGTCGGGTAAAAGTCTCACAAAATTGGAAACAACGTCTCCAAAATGACCTAAATTGTGTTGACAGGGACTTTAAACCTCAAATCAAACAAACAAAACCAGGAGTTCATTAAAAAATTAAAGGGTGTCAGTTTGTTTTCTTCAAAATGTACTTGGAAAATGACTTAACTTTTTGCAGTGTAGGCCCTGATCAGACGCTACATTCTGTGGCATCTGATCTGGGCCTGCACTGTTTGCCAATTACCCGTTTTGGGGTTTCTGGTACAAAATGGGTTAAATAAAGTTGTGCTGTATATCGTATTCATCAGAATCACCTCATGTAGGCACGTGTGATTATCAGTTTCAACAACTGCTGGTTAGGAACATACTGCCTAGTGTAGCAAATCAGTGACAGTCTGGTCTAGGTTTTCAGTTGTTCATTAACCCATTTAGTACCAGAAACCCCAAAACGGGTACCCTGGCAAACAGTGCAGGCCCAGATCAGACGCTGAAGATCGCGGCGTCTGATCAGGGCCTACACTGTTTGCAAAGAGTTCAGCCATTTTCCAATTCAATTTTGAAGAAATTACAACCTGACACCCCTAAATTTTGAAATGGACTCATGCTTTACATAAGGAGGAAGATTCCATTTGGTACAAAAAGGGTTAAAACACATCCATGTGATAAAATGCTATCCATCATGGGTCTGAAAAATGACATTTTCCTGAAAAAAAAAACAACTGATATTCTTCTTTATAGTACCAGTAAACTCTATAACAGCATAGGCTCCCGGTGCCCACAACCTATGTTTTGAAGCGGAAATGTATTCTTGTATCACAAAATAGAAGTGCAGGCAATGATAAGAAATCGATACAATTAACCCTAAGCTCCCACCAGAGACACCAAAAGGAAAGAAACATAACATGAAACAACTAGACCCTAATGGAAACATCAATAGCATAAAGCCAAAAGGACAGTTACTTTCCCACAAAATGGCCAGTTGAAAGAAAAAAAATACAAGTGATACACACACTCAAAGACAAACCATAACAAAAATAAATCGCGACAGAAGAACTGCCTTGGAACTGTCAGTGAAACAAATTCTGCTGAGGTGCTGAAATTGATTTTACGCGGCCGCAATTCTCGCCCTTACTTCCATTGCGATTTAGACAAATAATTTGTTCAGTCCACTTGAAGGCTTCCTAACTCGTCAGTGAAACATCTCCGAGAACACAAAAACCCTAGTTTTCTATACATAAAGTGAGGTTTACAGGGATGCTCATTTTACATACTCGTTAACATAAAGTCAAACACTTGCATCGCAGTATTAAGGAAACACTGGCATCATTAGCTTAACAAGCTCGTTACTCGTCAGATTGCTAACTGTTCCAGCATGTACAATATCTAATATAGTGTTTTTGCTGACAAAATGAGAAAAATTTTTTCAGCATAAATGTAACTGGCTTTGCCATATAAAATGATCAAAGTTTTAACAATATGTTAACTAACAACATCATAAGTTCTGAACAACTGACCCCTGACTTAATTTTCATGATTAAGTTTTTATACTTTTTGGGCCTTGGCAGGCATATTCTGTCTCACAGAGACCAAGAGACCTTTGGACAAAATTCTTGAGAAAACAGGTCCACAACAGCAATTCCCACAGCCCCCACCCATCGCATGATGCTTCCACACAGAGCTGAATCAGACCTGCACACAAGTACTGGTAAACCTCTTAGAGGATCTGAGCCTGCCCAGACAAAGCAATGCGCATGAGTCTGACCGTCCATGCTTATAAACTCTATTGGTTTCATTGGGCGACAGGGCTTGAGATGTCATTTCATCTCAGTGTCAGGTAAAAGTCCCACAAAATTGGAAGCAACGTCTCCAAAATGACCTTTACAGTGTTGACGGGGGACATTAAACCTCAAATCAAACAAACAAAAACAGCAATTCCCTGTTATTTTGAATAATGAAAAGGGCCAATACCTTGCAGAAAGTGGACCAATTTGCAAATTTATCGGTCTTTTAGCACAGTCCCCAATCAGAATTATCCTTACCATCTCATAGGAACAGATAGGGTTGATATTTTGTCATAACTGAAGGATAGCTTTTGTCAATTCTCTATAAAAACCTATGCTGTGGGTATTCATTAGAACCACCTCACCGAGGCGGTTCTAATGAATACCCACAGCATATGTTTATGTGAAGAAATAAGGAAAACCCTTCCTAAGATGTCACAAAATACCAACCTTATCTGTTCCTATGCATCTTTTTCAGGCTTACGCAGAAACTTCTACATCTCACCAACCTGGCACAACCCAGAGGTCCGAGCCCCAGCCATCCACATCCTGTGGCCAGCCAAGAACAGAGACTGACACCTCAGGAAAGTTTGTCAGGCCTCTCGTCTCCCATCGCTCCTCTTCCAACAGTTCCAGTGCAGGCAGCAGGGGAGACAACCCCAGTCGACTGTCAGACCAGAGTCATCTCTCTTACCCTGGGGGAGGATCCAGACACCTGAATAAAAGTGATTCTAGTTCAAGCTCTTCATCTGTGCAACCATCATCCTCGTCAAGTTATTGCGGTAGTCGGACTTCATCAAGTTTACATTCCACAGGTAATACCTGCAGCCAAGCCTTTTCATTAACCCTTATCCCGCTGAATAATTAAGTTAGCCACACCCATTTCTAACTTCGAACCAATCAGATTACTTGATGTAATTTATTCATTCAATGTCAAACAGTGTAGATCCTGATCAGGTGGCTTCTTCAGAAGCCATCTGATCTGATTCTACACTGTTTGCAAAGGTAGGGGTTGTCATGTTCAGCAGGAAAAGGGTTTAGTTTAGAAGTCGGTAGCTTAATTCATTTGCAGAAGGCAGCTAGCTATTAAGATGGAATTCCATGGGAAATCTCTGCAGTCAGCCTTTTCAATTAGTTAAGAAGTCAGCAGCTCAATTCCTTAGCTAAGAGAGCTAGCATTAAGATGGAATTCCACAGGTAGGTAATATCTGCAGTCAGCCTTTACAATAAGTTAAGAAGTTAGCAGCTAAATTCCTTAGCTAAGAGAGCTAGCATTAAGATGGAATTCCACAGGTAGGTAATATCTGCAGTCAGCCTTTACAATAAGTTAAGAAGTCAGCAGCTAAATTCCTTAGCTAAGAGAGCTAGCATTAAGATGGAATTCCACAGGTAGTCAGCCTTTACAGTAAGTCAAGAAGTCAGCAGCTAAATTCCTTAGCTAAGAGAGCTAGCATTAAGATGGAATTCCACAGGTAGTCAGCCTTTACAATAAGTTAAGAAGTCAGCAGCTAAATTCCTTAGCTAAGAGAGCTAGCATTAAGATGGAATTCCAAAGGTAAGTAATATCTGCAGTCAGCCTTTACAATTAGTTAAGAAGTCAGCAGCTAAATTCCTTAGCTAAGAGAGCTAGCATTAAGATGGAATTCCACAGGTAGTCAGCCTTTACAATAAGTTAAGAAGTCAGCAGCTAAATTCCTTAGCTAAGAGAGCTAGCATTAAGTAGGAATTCCACAGGCAATATCTACAGTCAATCTTTTCAATAAGATCAGAAGTAGGTGGGTAAAATCCCATAGTTGAAGGGTTTTTACATCATGAAAACACGCCCATTTTAAATTTGACCCCCTTCAACCCCACTTTTATATAGTAAAACTGGGGTTTAAGGGGGTATACATTATTTTCCTTATTCCTGCCCTAAGACATAGGTTGTGGTTACTCGTCAGAGCCGCGGTTCTGACGAGTGCCCACAATCTATGTTTGGAGCAGAAATAAGGAAAATATCGCAATTTTTCGTCAGAAAAGTTTCATTTTTTGAAGGAAAAATTTTCAATACGTTGGTATAGGCATGTTTTTGTAATGGCTGCTGACCAAGAAGAAGAAGGCTATGCTTGAAGAACAGATTGCAGTTTAGCCTTCTGCCTCCCACAAAGGCTGAATATTTACAGCCGTTTCCACATGAGTGGCTGTTTCATGTAAATCATGATACAAGCCTTGAGTGAGTTTCAATGTAAAAGGTTTTTGTTTGTTTGATTTGAGGTTTAATGTCCCCATCAACACTGTATAGGTCATTTAGGAGACGTTGCTTCCAATTTTGTGGGACTTTTTACGCAATATTGAGATGAAATGACATCTCAAGCCCTGTCGCCCAATGAAACAATAGGGTTTATAAGCATGGACGGTCCGACTCGCACCACTTTGCCTGATCCTCTAAGTGGTTTACCATCTATTTCTTCAAGCCTCGACCGGCGGGTGCCGTCAATATAAAAGGTTATGCATGTAAGATTTTGTTCATTGTATGATGAGAGAATCATTTCCTTTTAAAAATTTTCTCTCTGAAAACTGAAATATTTATGAAAAAAACAAACACAACTGTGTCAAATGTCAGTTATGTTTGTTTGAATCAGAGTTTAACGGCACAGTCAACACAATTTTTCGGTCATTTTTGAGCCGGTTATTTTACCTATCCACACTTTTCCTAAGTATGCTTATACATAAGGGGTTAACCAGTACAGTGCACATTCTTTCGCCAGAAATATCAGATATCTTTTGTGACTTTACAAAGTCTTCCACACATCATATGAGCCACAACTTGAGAAAACCTCTTTATGGCATTTGCAAACAACATAGGCACAGATCAGCCTGTGTATCCACAGTCTGATCAGCATCTCTAAGTTCAATGCTTGGATAACAGAATACCTGTTTCTATCAGCAAGTGGCTCAGTTTACATTAACTCTTATCTTGCTGAATATTCATTTAAACCACACCCATTTCTGTCTGTCAACCAATCAAATTACTTAATGTAATTTATTGCTACAAATTCATAAACTGAATGCCAAACAGTGTGGATCCTGATCAGAAACCATCTGATCTGGATCTACACTGTTTCCAAAGATAGGGGTTGTCATGAACAGCAAGATAATAATTAACAGAATATCATGAAAAAGGGCAGAATGTTAACTGGAAGCCCCATGTGCAGGTAGAATCATCCCCTGTGAGATAAGATTTCTGCCTTAACGATTTCTGTGTAGCATTTTTCCTGCAAACCTGGAGTGTATGTATTATGTATTTATACCTACTAGTAATGGTCAGATGTGACAGGATAGATAGATAGATAGATAGATAGATAGATAGATAGATAGATAGATAGATAGATAGATAGATAGATAGATAGATAGATAGATAGATAGATAGATAAATTGGGTGGATGGATGGATGGATGGATGGATGGATGGATGGATAGATAGATAGATAGATAGATAGATAGATAGATAGATAGATAGATAGATAGATAGATAGATAGATAGATAGATAGATAGATAGATAGATAGATAGATAGATATATAGATAGATAGATAGACAGACTAGGCCATTGAACTGCAAATGAAACAAGCAAAAACTAACAATAGTATAGACTCCGATCAAACGTTTTACAAAGACTGTACATTGATGCAAACAGTGAAGACACGTGTCCCACAAAAATGTGTTAATCTCACATGGAGATGTTACCCTCGCATTACTTTCTAGGTTCTTCTGAAGAGATTCCTCTGGCCCAGAGACCAGGCTCTCTGTCACGTGGTATCAGCTCGGACTCAAACTTCTCCATGGATGTCAGTGGCATGTTGAGCAGAGACCACTCATTGAATCTTACCAACGGAAATGATGTTCCCAGGTTACGACAAGAAAGTTTAGCACTTAAACTGCAGGTACTGGACAGAACTGTATAAAGTTATAACATATAATAAATGAACTTGTAACGTTATTACATTTGAACAATTGGGTCCAGGTTTGTAATTCACTTCTCAGATCTCTTTTTGTTGTAAAATAAGGGCTTGAATTCCTTCTGTCTGACTTGTTAGCTCACCTGAGCCTTTAGGCTCATAGGTGAGCTTATAGTATAGCCATGGTTCGTCGTCCGTCCGTCCGTCCACCATTTTCAAAGATCTTCTTCTCATATACTGCAGGGCCAATCAAAGCCAAATTTCATATGGAGCCTCAGTGGGATGGGGGAACGAAAGTTTGTTTGCGGGGTCTGGATCACATGACCAAGATGGCCGCCATGCCCATATATGGGAAAAAGCCTTCAAAAATCTTCTTCTCCAGAACCATAAGGCCAGTGGCCTTGAAACTTGGCATGTAGCATATGGTACTCGGGCCCATCATGGTTTGTACAAATGGTGACCCTGGGTTGACCTTGACCTATTTTACAGCAATGTCAAATTTGTCGACTTAGGCTTTTGCATGGGGCAAAGTGAAAATAATGGATTTATAGGAAACCATTGAAGACAGTGTCACCAAAATTTGTAGATCAGGTAAAGTAACTGAATACATGAATGTATATGGATCAGAAAGGTCAAGGTCATTCATTGGCCTTGTTCGCGGGTCTGGATCACATGACCAAGATGGCCGCCATGCCCATATATGGTAAAAAGCCTTCAAAAATCTTCTTCTCTAGAACCATAAAGCCAGTGGCTTTGAAACTTGGCATGTAGCATATGGTACTCGGGCCCATTATGGTTTGTACAAATGGTGACCCTGGGTTGACCTTGACCTATTTTACAGCAATGTCAAATTTTCCGACTTAGGCTTTTGCATGGGGCAAAGTGAAAATAATGGATTTATAGGAAACCATTGAAGACAGTGTCAACAAAATTTGTAGATCAGGTAAAGTAATTGAATACATGAAGATCTATGGGTCAGAAAGGTCAAGGTCATTCATTGGCCTTAGACCAAGGTCATTCAGGATCCATATTTCAAACATTTTTTTCTCCAAAACTGCTGAGCCAATTTAAGTAAAATTTAATATGGAGCCTTTGTGAGTTGAACAAATGAAAAAATGCCAATATGGTCTAGATCACATAACCAAAATGGCCGTCACGCCCATATATGGTAAAAAGCCTTAAAAATTCTTCTCCTCCAGAACCGTAAGGCCAATGGCCTTGAAACTTGGCATGTAGCATATGGTACTCAGGCCCATCATAGTTTGTACAAATGGTGACCCTGAGTTGACCTTGACCTATTTTACAGCAATGTGAAATTTGCCGACTTAGGTTTTTGCATGGGAAAAAGTGAAAATAATGGATTTTTAGGAAACCATTGAAGACACTGTCACCAAAATTAGTAGATAAGGTAAAGTAGCTGAATACATGAAGATCTATGTGTAAGAAAGGTCAAGGTCATTAATTGACCTTAGACCAAGGTCACGCAGGTTCCATATTTCAAACATTTTTTCTCAGAAACTACTGAGCCAATTGAAGTGAAATTCAATATGGAGCCTTTGGGAGTTGAACAAATGAAAAGCTGCCAATATGGTCTAGATCACATGACCAAGATGGCCACCACGCCCATATATGGTAAAAACACTTCGAAATTCTTCTTCTCAAGAACCGTAAGGCCAATGGCCTTGAAACTTGGCATGTAGCATATGGTACATAATTTGTTCAAATGGTGACCCTGGGTTGAACTTGACCTATTTTACAGTAATGTCAAATATGCTGACTTAGGCTTTTGCATAGGAAAAAGTGAAAATAATGGATTTTTAGCTCACCTGAGCCTTTAGGCTCATAGGTGAGCTTATATTATTACCATGGTCCGTTGTCCGTCCGTCCGTCCATCCGTCGTCTGTCCGTCCGTCCGTCCACCATTTTCAAAGACTTTCTTCTCCTATACTGCAGGGCCAATCAAAGCCAAATTTTATATGGAGCCTCAGTGTGATGGGGGAACGAAAGTTTGTTCGCGGGGTCTGGATCACATGACCAAGATGGCCGCCATGCCCATATTTGGTAAAAAGCCTTCAAAAATCTTCTTCTCCAGAACCATAAGGCCAGTGGCCTTGAAACTTGGCATGTAGCATATGGTACTCAGGCCCATCATGGTTTGTACAAATGGTGACCCTGGGTTGACCTTGACCTATTTTACAGCAATGTCAAATTTGCCGACTTAGGCTTTTGCATTGGGCAAAGTGAAAATTATGGATTTATAGGAAACCATTGAAGACAGTGTCACCAAAATTGATAGATCAGGTAAAGTAACTGAATACATGAAGATCTGTGGGTGAGAAAGGTCAAGGTCATTCATTGGCCTTAGACCCAAGATGGCCACCATGCCCATATATGGTAAAAAGCCTTCAAAAATCTTCTCCATAACATAACGCCAGTGGCCTTGAAACTTGGCATGTAGCATATGGTACTCGGGCCCATCATGGTTTGTACAACTGGTGACCCTGGGTTGACCTTGATCTATTTTACAGCAATGTCAAATTTGCCGACTTAGGCTTTTGCATGGGGCAAAGTGAAAATAATGGATTTATAGGAAACCATTGAAGACAGTGTCACCAAAATTTGTAGATCAGGTAAAGTAACTGAATACATGAAGATCTGTGGATGAGAAAGGTCAAGGTCATTCATTGGCCTTAGACCAAGGTCATTCAGGATCCATATTTCAGATATTTTTTTCTCCAAAACTGCTGAGCCAATTTAAGTGAAATTTAATATGGAGCCTTTGTGAGTTGAACAAATGAAAAAATGCCAATACGGTCTAGATCACATGACCAAGATGTAAGTTGCCAATATGGTCTAGGTCACATGACCAAGATAGCCACCATGACTATATATTTATATATTTTTCTTATAACTATTTGATTTTGTGCAGAGTTTAATAAAATAAATAAATAAAGGCTGTTTATAGTTTTAAGCGTCAGTTGTTATTTATTTTTTTTTTTTTTATTATTTTCTACTTGAAAATAGACAAAAAGGGGACCAGTCTGAAGCATAGGCACCAAGGTTATAAAACTTTTTTCACGCTCAACTCACTTCAGCATGAAATTTACCCTGCTCATAAGTTTTAAAATGCCAACAAATATTGAGATGGCATTTTAAAATTTATGAGCAGGGTAAATGACATTTTCTGCTGATCTAAGTAGGAAAATTGTCACCAGACAGGTGAGCGGTTCAGGACCACTGGTCCTCTGGTTCATTGTTATTTTGTGGGGTTTGGGGCGGGGGTTAGGAAAATATGTTGCTGATACACCTGGGCAGTGTTAAAGCATTATTTGTTACAAAACGAATTCGGATAGAGAACGCTTTTGTTTTGGACCCCATGTTTTCCCCAACCTGCATTTATAAATATATTCCAAGATTTCTATCAAGTTACAGTACAACAGCTTTATTTTCCTCCGACTTTTAGCTGTGGTAATATGGCGGTTATCACGGGTCATAAAATGGTTCTGCAGAACGCCAAACATGTCGCAAAATCTTAGGCTATCGAATGAGCAATTAAAGATACAGTATATAAACTCATTTAGCTTGACACATACAAGCTGCATTCGCCTTTTGTCTCAAAGTGTTCACTATTGGGGTGAAAATATTGCACCAAAACATACCATTCATGAAAGTTTTATTGTGCATAATGAGCTGTGCTCGTCTTTTCAAGCCAAGCTTTCGCTACTTTGCATGAAAATTTGGCATCAAAACAACCATTCTTGAGACAGTAGAGTAGTCCATTTTTATTATGCATACATCTACCGTTAGATGTTGCTAATTGCTTTAGGTGCGATTAAATCATTTCCACATTCAGGTGTTTTAGACAGAAAACTTAACATTTCAGTCACTTTCAACTTTGTTTAGACTTTCAGATGAGTCTTTAAACCGAGGACCCGTTTCCGTATGACCTTAGCTGTTGGTGGGACGTAAAACTAAAACTCACTCACTCACTCAACTTTGTTAGCCTGATGATGCTTAGTACAACTGGGTTGTGACATTTTTATGTCTCCAAAACAAGCAAACAAAAACAACAACTATTCTTTGGGAATCGAACTATTCTTTGCAAAAATCTTGAAGAAAATACTTATGGGGAAAGGGAACATCTGGCAGATGTTTCCGCCATTTTTCAAAGGGAGACAACTTTCGGAACTTCCTGTTCACTTTTCTATCAGCTCTGTCCCACGGAAAAAGGGGTCAACTCATAAAGGAAAGAATTTGCTCCTCAGGAGGAGCAAATTCTTTCCTTTAAGAGTTGACCCCTTTTGACATATAGACAAAAATATTTTTGGAGGAGTTGCCTTCCCTGAAAGTGTACCCATTCCACTTAATACCCTAAAAAGCAACTGGCTGTATTCCCTCTTCAATGTTGAATCCCCTGACTTTTTACATGTCTGATTCAATCAACAGGTAGACAAATTGAAAGAAGAGTTATGTGCCAAAGATGGTGAGATTAATGTGCTGAGAGACAATCTGAAGAGACGTGAAACTGACCTAGACAAGATGAAATCTGAGAAAATTAGCCATATATCTCAACAAAATAAGCAGCAGACAGACAAAGAAAAGTCCTTACAGGTATATTTTCCTGCTTGCAAGTGCCAAATTAAGACTTATAATATGTTCTATAAAAGGGTTATCCTTTGGAAGCAAGGAATACACAACAGAACTGAAAAACATGGAGTGTGCATGTTTTCTGGGCCAGACAAGCCAGCCCCGGCCAACCAGGCCTCATCAGTGACCCTCAGATATTTTCAAAATTCCACAATGGAATCAATGATCCCAAAGGACAAGAAAATATAAACTACACTATGATGTAGGGCAGGGAGACTTTTTACGGCTGCCACACATTCCCAGACACCAGCTGTAGTGACTTTAAATATGTTCTATAAAAGGGTTATACTTTGGAAGCAAGGAATACACAACAGAACTGAAAAACATGGAGTGTGCATGTTTTCTGAGCCAGACTAGCCAGCCAGACTGAATAGGTGAATCTGTGCTGTTAGTACTTTAATTATCCTAAGTATTGGACAGACAGGCCTAAGCAAACAGTGCCGACCCTGATCGGACTGCTCCTAAAGGAGCAGACTGATCAGGGTCTTCATTGTTTGCCATTCTGTCTCCACTGTTTGGATTCCTAGCTGGATAGTGAAACAAACTTGTTAAAATTTTAGGAGGATTACAGCAAGTCCACAAGGTGTGCGAATTTTTTCAGAATTTTTATGATATATATTGAGAACCTTGGGTTAGTTTTCATGTCATATAAGTTTATGAAACAAGCTTTTGGTAGGTTTATGAATTTCATATAAAGGACTGCAAATATGAAATTCCTTTCTTTCATTTAACCATTTTTTTTTTTTTTTTTTTTCATTTTCTGTGCAAAAGTATGTTTTAGCAGTTACAAAAAAAGCACTTATTTTCACGAATGGAGTTACCATATTTCTCAATGTTGCTTAGTGCGTCACGCATGTTATACATGGATAATGATGTCATGGCACTGCTGATGATGTTAGATATAGCTGATGAAGTTGGTCATAGGATAAAGTGTTTAATCAGGCCCCGAGGTTGTAGAACTTTTTTCATGCCCAACTCACATGAGCATGAAATTTTTTCTTCTCACAAATTTTAAAATGCCAACAATTGTTGGTATTTTAAAATTTGTAAGCAGGACAAAAAATATTCTCTGCTATCTGAGAAAGAAACATCGCCCAACTTCTTAGTATTTTAATTTGTATGAGCACCACAAGTTTCATGCTCAGCTGAGTTGAGCATGAAAAAAGTTTTATAATCTCGGGGCCAGATCATTTATTGCTAAATTGCTTTTAAATATGTGTGGAAGAGACTACAAATAGAAATCTTTGCCCCAACAAAATGGCTTGGCAATTGTGTCACTTTTTAGCTCACTTGTCACATAGTGACAAGATGAGCTTTTGTGATCACATTTTGTCCGTTGTGCGTCCGTGCATGCATCTGTAAACAATTTCAAATAAGTGTATCTTCTAATACCCCGCAGCCAATCTTGATCAAATTTCATGTAAATCATCATCAGGTAGGGGGAAAGGCTGCATAAGGTTTTTGAACTGATCAGGTTGGAATTCTGGTTGCCATGGCAACATATAGCTCCCATAGACTTATAATGGGAAAAAAATTTAAAAAAATCTTCTTCTCTGAAACCACAGGGCCCAGAGCTTAGATATTTAGCTTGTAACAATGTTAAGTGGTCACCTACATCAATCCTGCCAATCATGCCCCTGGGGTTCAAATTGGCCACACCCTGGGGCCCCTTAGCTCCTATAGACTCATAATGGAAAAAAAAAAAAGATTCAAAAATCTTCTCTGAAACCACAGGGCCCAGAGCTTAGATATTTAGCATGTAGCAACGGCAAGTGGTCACCTACATAATTCCTGCCAATCATGCAATTGGCTCCAAATTGGCCACGTCCCAGGGCCCCTTCGCTCCCGTAGACTCATAATGGAAAAAGCTTCAAAAATCTCTCTGAAACCACAGGGCCCAGAGCTTAGATATTTAGCATGTAGCAAGGGCAAGTGGTCACCTAATAAAATCCTGCCAATCATGCCCCTGGGGTCCAATTGGGCCACTCTCTGGGGCCCCTTAGCTCCCATAGACTCATAATGGAAAAAAAGCTTCAAAAATCTTCTTCTCTGAAACCACAGGGCCCAGAGTTTAGATATTTAGCATGTAGCAATGGAAAGTGGTCACCTACATAAATCCTGCCAATCATACCCCTGTGGTCCAAATGGGCCCCCCCCCCCCCCACCACAGGGCTTAGCTTCCATAGACTCATAATGGAAAAAGCTTCAAGTGGTCACCTACATAAATCCTGCCAACCATGCTCTTGGGATCAAAATTGGCCACGACCATGTCTCATTAGCTCCCATAGACTTATAATGGAAAAAAACGACAGAAAAAAAACTTCAAAAATCTTCTCCTGAAACCATAAGTCCCAGAGGTTATATCTTTAGTATGTAGCCACATGAAATGGGCACCTTAATAAATCCTGCCAAAAATGCCCCTTGGGTCAAAATTGGCCAAGCCCATGGGCCCATTACCTACCATAGACTTGAAATGTACAATTTAAAATGAAAAACAAACTTCAAAAATCTTCTTCTCTGAAAACATAAGGTTGAGATCTTAGGTATTTAGCATGTAACAACGTCGAGTGGTCGCCAACATGAATCCTGTCAATCATGCCCCTAGGGTCTAAATTGGCCAAATCTTGTGACCCCGTAACTCCAATAAACTAATAATGGAAAATAAGCTTCGAAATTCTTCTTTTCTGAAACCATGAAGTACAGACCTTAGATATTTAGTGTATAGCAACATAAAATGGTCACCCACATAAATCATGCCAACCATGCCCTTTAGGTCAAAATTTGTCATGCCCCAGGGCTCATTAGCTCCTATAGCTCTGGAGAAAACTTCAAAAATCTTATTCTCCGAAACCATGAGGCCCAGAACTTAGATAATTAGTATGTAGCAATGTCCAGTGGTCTCCTACATAAGTCCTGCCAACCATGCCTTGGAGTCTGAATTGGCCATTCGCCAGGGCTCCTTAACTCTAATAGATTTAAGCCCCTCAGTGGAAATCATTCCACTGACAGTTCCAAGGCGGTTCTTCTGTGGCGGTTTATTTATGGTGTTGTTTGTTACTTACTGTGTGTATCTCTTGTGTCTTTTTATTTTGGATGGCCATATGGCCATTTTGTGGGAAAGTAACTGTCCTTATGGCCTTCCTTTGTTTAGGTTTCCATTATGGTCTGGTCGCTTAATGTTTGTGTTTCTTTCCCTTTGGTGTCTTTGATGGGTGGAGTTAGTTAATTGTATCGATTCCTGATCATTGTTTTACTTCTACTTATAATGGATCAGCTTCAAAAATCTTCTTTTCTGAAATCACAGGGCCCCGATTTTTTATTGATTTGAGGTTTAATTTCCCAATCAACACTGTGTAGGTCATTTTGGAGACTTTGCTTCCAGATTTGTGAGACTTTTACCCTACATTGATAAACAGTGCAGATCAAAAGCTGCGTGATTAGACGCTGCAGAACACTGCGTCTGACCAGAGCTTGCACTATTTGCTAACAGAATTTCCAGTCAAAAATAGAATAAAAACAGAACAATAGGCCTGCTGACCCTTATATGACAAATGGACTTGTCCAACATATAGCAGTGGAAGAGTCCACTAACACGATGGGTATGTTCAAGTCCATTTCTCAAGAACTACAATTACTAGCACGACAAATCCTTTGCCAGAATTCTTGTTTTTAGGTTGAGATAAACCGTATGAAGACGCAGTTTGAATTCAGTGAACAGGAGAAAAGAGAGCTGGGAGCAAGGTGCAGGGATCTGGAAGGTCAGATCAGAAATCTTCAAGTCGGACCTTCATCCTCGCAGGTATGTCTATCTCAGGTAACATCTTTTTTAAGGGGTATGGATACACCTGGCATATTTTCTTCCATTCCTGACAGGGGAGACAACTATTTGCTCTCCTGTAAACAAACCTTTCCGTTAAAGGTGTCTACTCTTAAAGGAAAGACTATTTGGTCTACTGTACACCAACCTTTCCATTAAAGGTGTCTACTCTTAAAGGAAAGAATTTGCTCCTCAGTAGACAGAGACAACTATTTGGTCTACTGTATACCAACCTTTCCATTAAAGGGGTCTACTATTAAAGGAAAGAATGTGCTCCTCAGGAGCACATTCTTTCCTTTAAGAGTAGACAGAGACAAATATTTGGTCTTCTGTATACCAACCTTTCCATTAAAGGGGTCTACTCTTAAAGGAAAGAATTTGCTCCTCAGGAGCACATTCTTTCCTTTAAGAGTAGACAGAGACAACTATTTGCTCTACTGTATACCAGCCTTTCCATTAAAGGGATCTACTCTTAAAGGAAAGAATTTTCTCCTGAGGAGCAAATTCTTTACTTTAAGAGTAGACACCTATTTATAAGGGAACTAAATAAACCCCTGTCAGTAAGGGACATAAATATGTTCTTGAAGAAGTTGCCTCTCCTGAAGGTGTATCTATTCCCCTTGATTCAGAGTGTGATAGCTCAGTGGTTAGTGCACTTGCCTCTAATGCTAGAGGTCCCGGGTTTGATCCCCGACAGGGTGATAAAATTTCGGTGTCCGAACACGCTCCATTGGTATCATTTGCAGGGATGAATGTCATAAAGTGCACCATCCTTCGGATAGGGACGCTAACTGAAGGCCCCCTGTGTAGGGAGAGATATGCCCTGTGCAGGTTAAAGACCCCTACTGTAATTACGTGAGTACTGTGTAGACCTTCATCCTGCAGGCCTGGTCTGTATGTAATGTAAACCTGCGAGTAATGGTCAGATGTGACTGATCGCAGTATAAGTGGAAAGGAAAGAAAGTTACCATCCCAGCATGTCTTTAATTGCCGTAAATGTCAGTTCTCTATAAGATGCAGCATCAGCATTTCTCAAGCCCATTTTGTGGTAAATTCTTTTATACTGTCGAACCTGTGCTCACAGGCAACTTGGAATAACGGTCCCTTTATTACAATGGTCTGTTTCAAGTTAAATGAACATACACAAAAATAAATGCCAACAAATTTACTTTAGACCCCAAACAAAGACAAAGACTTTGAAAAGACATGTCTGTGTCCATCGCCATTCGCCTCAAAGCAACAAGATAATATAGGCAAGCTTTTACTTCTCATTTCAAATTGCATGAACAAAAAAATGTTAAAGGACCCAGTCAGTACTATTTAGATTATAACATACCAGTCAGTTTACTTAATTATGCTTTACTTCGGCACACTTTTACATAAATGTTTAAACCAGTACAGTGCACAGTCTTTCATCAGAAACTGACAGCTTCCCTTCTTTAATCAGCAGAAGCGAGAGAATGACCATAGAATAGATTTCATGGTCAATCTGTATGAAAAATGTTGCTGTCTCAGCAGGTATTGATCCCGCAACTTCCTGTTCACCAGTTACTGAGCTCATCATGAAAACAAACATATATCCTAGAGTGCCCAAAGTTCGTTACACTAAGCCAAAGTGGTCTTCACATAATAATATAAAGCAGCACAAATCAAATCAATTCACTCATATCACTAGCTTATCATATCATATTTCTGAGTAACAAAGCAATTCCCCTATTTTCTTTCCCCTTACAATTATATAGAAGAATTTCAAATGTAAACAAATATGGCCTCTGCAACATTTTCTGGTCCTAAGTTCGTGACCCCATGACGTCATCATTTTTTGTGCTCAACTGCTAGGCTACAGTACGTAATTCTTAGGTTTTCGGTATTTATACTCAGTATTTGAATAGATGACCAGTTCAAAGTTTAAACAGCAAACTGATCAGTTAGAAGTCTTGACTTAAAAAAAGTGCTAAAACAGAAAGTTTTACTTTTTCAACATCAAAGACAGTAAAAAATAACTTGGAAACATAATATGTATTTGATAACAGATTTATTCCTTATATGGAGCAATTATGCAATGATGACACAGGAACACTATGTGATGCCTTACAACTGAGATATCAGTTCAGTATTTGAGATGCATCCAGTGTTTACATGTGTACCCATTCCATAAACCGTCCCTCTGTACTCTAAGAACCAACAGAATTTCGGAAACGATTAATTTCTTTATCTTGGCCTGATTTTATTTGACAGGTCAAGTGACCTTAACCCAGAAACGGTAAACAAAACTGACGACTGGTCGTTGTGGCACATCGGAGTGGAAAATATTTTTTATTAGTATTTTCCAGATGACGAATTTGGGAATAGTGAAAATGGCTTTCTTACAAAAGAACAATAAAATATGGATGTTAACTCATTTGTATGAAAGCCATTCTTGACAAAACTTTGTTCAGGAAAACTTCTAGTCGACAGCTAAAAATAACGGCATATGAAAGTCACGCGAGAACGAGGTCAGCGCGAGGAGCACATAAAATGATGACGTCACGGAGTTAAGGCGGTAACGAACTTAGGGCACCCGACGATACAAATACATTGTAAACTTTACTGCCAAAAATAAAAGGAAATTTTGAGAAGAAAAATTGTGATATTTTTCTTATTTCTGCTCAAAATATAGATTGTGGGTACTCTTCAGAACGGCCTTATTGAGGCGGTTCTAACGAGTATCCATGGCCTTATTTAGGCGGTTCTAACGAGTACCCACAATCTATATTTTAGAGCACAATTAAGAAAAATAAGATATACTCCTGTAAACCGCAGTTTTACTTTATAAAAGTGGGTTTCACATGGGTCAACATTATATAGGCGTGTTTTGGTGATTTGCTGGGGTCAGTTAGACAAGGCTAAAATATTATTTTTCACTCCTCTTTGGTATTGTTTTTCAACATTATTAAGAAAATTGCAGTGTACAGATGTTATATCTTAAATACCAGGCATTACCTGCAACTCAGACCAGCCCTGTGCCTCGAAGGGTCCCTGTTGAAAAGAGGGAATCTCCCAAATCCTCCACCAGTTTCCCTTCAAAGGCCACCTTCCATGCTGCTGAAGGATCACCAAGGAAACAGACCAAGGGAGATAAATCTGTAGAGAGCACAGCTACAATGACAAGCAGTAGCATGAGAAAAAGACATCAGATTAATGTTCCAACAAGCCGTAAGTGTAAACTACACCTTTACCTCTTTATAATACTGTTCATTATATAGAGGATCTTACATGAGTGTTTATGTATTATTAAATTCATTAAAAGAGTTGAGGAAAAGTGATCAAATGCTAGGCTTTGCCAAGCATTTTGTCCATTTTCCTGGACAAGTTTAATAAATTCAATAATACATGAGCACAAATGCAAGATTCTATTTATCATATGACATTTTATTCACAATTGTTTAAAAAAATGTCGATATTCCGCCATTAGTAAATGTGACGTCGTTAAGCACATCGTACATGTAATGTTACATGGCATATCTAACTAATTTGCATATTTAATCCACTAGTGGATTATCAAATGTATTACATGGCATTATTACATTCTCAGATGCAACGTCATACGATAAAATAAAATTTTGGATATTACTTGGTTTAATTATATATCAAAAAATATATAGATTATATAGAAAAATGTCCATAAATGGACATTTTTCTTTATAATCTATATATTTTTGTTTTGATACAGCACAGTTGTGTAAATAACATGGGCAGTGCTTTCGACTCACAAAATAACTTTATAAAGAGGTTGTAGTGTACATGTATTCTGCTTCTATTCTGCTTCTATAATTTTGATATAAGATACATCACCAAAAAGGTCATTAGCATACATGTTTATACCCCCGCAAACGAAGTTTGAAGGGGGTATATAGGAGTCAGCTTGTCGTCGTCTGTCGTCGTCGGTCCGTTACAAAAAACTTTAACATTGCTCATAACTTCCTTATTCTTTGACCGATTTCTTTAATATTCACACACCACACACCTTGCCACTAGTACTTAAGATTGATATACACAAACCTGACCTTGACCTTTACGTTGACCTTCCTCAAGGTCAAATACTTGTAAAAATTTGGAGTTACTATCTGACAACGCATGCAGGGGTATAATTGGCGCCCGTTAGGCGGCAGCTCTAGTTTAACCTTATCCTTCCGAATAAACAAAAATAGCCACACCCATTGCTGACTATCCAATCAAATTACTGTTTATTCAATTCACAAACTGCATGACAAACTGAAGATCCTGATCAGTTGGCTTCTTCAGAGGATCTACACTGCAAATGTAAGGGTTGTTGCAAACAGCAGAATAAGGGTTAATTGGTCCTCCTCTAGCTGACATTGTGATAGGTGATTGCTCTAATGTGCATGCATTCTTCATACAAAATTGATAGGAAGTTTTGCATGATTGACTAGTGATCTTACCTCTGACAGGTGGTGTTGGGTGATTTGCTTGTGAAATGTTAGAAATGGTATAATATAGCTTGCTTATGTAGGCATTGGAAAGGAATTGATTTATTCCACACCAAATCACTGGGAGTGGAAGCATAATGCCAAAAGCCTGTGTTTTATGACATCACTTGTAGATTCTTGGATTCTGACCATGTAACATCATTTTCTCGCATCAAAAAAGTTACAAAAAGACTGAAGTGCATATGTTAAAGTCAGATGTGTTGTTCTTCAAAAAGTGGCAAAAGGTTGGGAGAATTTGAAGGAAACCAACAAAATTATTGTCTTGAATTAGCGGAAGGGACAGAATAACCATAGACAAGCGTGGATCAAAGCCATGACCTCCTGATCACCAGGGGCCAGTTGTTCAAAGCATCGTTAGCTTAACGAGCTCATTAGTGGTCATATTGTTAACAGTTCTAGCAAGTTTAATACCTAAAATTATGTTATTTTTGCTGAAAAAAATATTAGTATATTTGCCATAATGAATGATCAAAGTTTTAACCATACCTTAACTAACGATGTCGTTAGTTTTGAACAACTGGCCCCAGGTGAATGCACATCTCACTGGGGCCATCAGTATTTCATCAGTGGTGGTTTGTCTTTCCAGAGCATTTTTATCAGCTTTACAAATGAGGGTATGTTGTAAGAGGAAAAAATGTGCTCCTCAGAATAAAGAAGCAAATTCTTTAATCATTTCTAAGAAGGTAGGCAAACAGGAATTAATAAAAGTTATCTTTATTATTAACCCTTACCCTGCTGAATAAATTGCTTTAGCCACACCCATTGCTGACTATTCACCAATACAATTACCGGATATAGTATATTTGTTCAGTTAGCAAACAGAATGACAACTGATCAGATGGCTTCATTGTCCTTTCAGCAAGTATGGCTGCAGGGGTAATGTTATTTCTTCAGTTTCTACACTTCATTAATATTTCTCTTTCTCCCCTTCCTTTTGCTTATATCTCATTTTCTGTCTCTTCTAACTCGTTTCTCCCTTTCTCTGGGAGATGACACTAAATGACCAACAAGGATTAGGATTGATGTCTTGTTAAACTGCAACACAATCAGTCAATCATCAACACATAGAAGTAATAATCTTGAATTTTTATAGCATGCTATTTTGAGCACACCTGTCACGTAGTGACGAGGTGAGCTTTTGGGATCACTTTTTGTCCGTTGTGCGTCCATCCGTGCATCCGTTAACAATTTCAAATAAGTATATCTCTAATACCCCTTGGCCAATCTTGATCAAATTTCATGTGAAGCATCATTAGGTAGGGGGAAAGGCTGCATAAGGTTTTTGGGCTGATCAGATTGGAATTCTGGTTGCCATGGCAACATATAGCTCCCATAGACTTATAATGGGAAATTTTTTTAAAAATCTTCTTCTCTGAAACCACAGGGCCCAGAGCTTAGATATTTAGCTTGTAACAATGTTAAGTGGTCACCTACATAAAACCTGCCAGTCATGCCCCTGGGGTCCAAATTGGCCACACCCCGGGGCCCCTTAGCTCCTATAGACTCATAATGGAAAAAAAAGCTTCAAAAATCTTCTTCTCTGAAACCACAGGGCCCAGAGCTTAGATATTTAGCATGTAGAAACGGCAAGTGGTCACCTACATAATTCCTGCCAATCATGCCCCTGGGGTCCAAATTGGCCACGCCCCGGGGCCCCTTAGCTCCTATAGACTCATAATGGAAAAAAGCTTCAAAAATCTTCTTCTCTGAAACCACAGGGCCCAGAGCTTAGATATTTAGCATGTAGCAACGGCAAGTGGTCACCTACATAATTCCTGCCAATCACGCCCCTGGGTTCCAAATTGGCCACGCCCTGGGGCCCCTTCGCTCCCATAGACTCATAATGGAAAAAGCTTCAAAAATCTTCTTCTGAAACCGCAGGGCCCAGAGCTTATATATTTAGCGCGTAGTAACGGCAAGTGGTCACCCACATAATTCCTGCCAATCATGCCAATGGGTTCTCAATGGGCCACGCCCCTGGGCCCCTTCGCTCCCATAGACTCATAATGGAAAAAAAGCTTTCAAAATTGCTCAACCCGTTGTGCTTGGATGAACAAGATGGCTAAAATTATAAAAACCTCCTTGTGTCAACCAAAATTGCTCAAACCCTCTACTCTACCATATACATTTGTATTATCTTCAATTCCATTTGTACAATATGGATCAGGTGAGCGATCCAGGGCCATCATGGCCCTCTTGTTATTTTATTTTATTTATTTATTTGCTATTATCATGTTTTCCAGGTAGGACGTCTGGAAACCAGCTTGTGGCCAGGCTACTTCACATCACTCCTAGCTCAACAGGAAGTCTGAGTGACAGAGGGATTGTGGGATTGTTACAGACACCTACTGCCTCAGCCACTGCTCAGTCTGTAGCATTTGACAGAGATAAAGATACCAGTCTATTGTCTCCTTGTAGGAGGAGGTAGGAATATAGAAGTTAAATGAGTGTGTTTACTTGAATAAATTAGCTAGCATTATTTTCCCTTTAGAAAATTCTGGAGCAGATTATAGCAATCTAATTTTTTTCATTCATTACGATATCACATCCATGCGACATAGTGCATTTTTTCACATCTCCAAAATTGCTACTTTTCTGATGAAATCTGTGATATTTTTCTTATATAGCAGACACAGGTGTTCTAACGATTATCAGCAACCTTTGTCTTGGAGGAGAAATACGAAAAATAATGTATACCCCATAAACCCCAGTTTTCTCTATCTGAAGTGGGTATTGCAGGTGTTGCTTTCACATACTTGTTCACATGATGATTTTTCAGTGAAAATAAGGCTTAGTGTAGTTTATATTTTCTTGTCCTTTGGGATCATTGATTCCATTGTTGAAGTTTGAAAATATCTTAGGGTCACTGATGAGGCCTAATTGGCCGAAACTAGCTAGTCTGGCCCAGAAAACATAAAAACTCCATATTTTCCAGTTCTGTGATGTATTCATTGCTTCCAAAGGATAACCCTTCCTAGAACATATTAGCACCTAACAGATGGTTTAAATGTAATGTCAGGCTTTATTTTCGCTGAAAAATAAGGAAAAAAATATTTTGAAAATGCAGTCTGCTAATAAGGAAATGATTTTCTGGGTATGTCATTTTGTAAATAAAGTTATTGTTAAAAATAGACAAATTGTTGCTTGCAAAAGTTACCTTATATAGTTAAGGGCACTGTCTGAATCATTATAGCTCTTGCCACAGTTGGTTTGTGCTTCACTCAGGTCACTTGTGAGCTGCCAAGGGGGACAACAGAAGGTCAGGTGGTTCTTCTCCAGGGACTCCAGTTTTTGTCCTTCTCTGATAAATAATCAGTTTGAAATAAGTGAAATAATCATACCAATACCAAAAAATAAGGTAATTCATCCACATAGCAGTTGCAATGAGTATTTATACACACCCCAACTTTGCAGTCAGGATTTATATACACCCCAATCTCTTTATAACACTATTGTTGGAGTCCAAAGTAGAAATGCTATATCGAAACAAAAAAGTATAGATTATACAGAAAAATGATCAGTTATGGTCATTTTTGTCGCGCCTGCTATTAGCATGGCGCAATATAGGGGCCAGGTTTTCCATCCGTTCGTCCATCCGTCCCTACGTTTGTCAAGGCTTCAACATTTGCGACCACCCTAGCGTTGACCCTAATGGTCAAGTTTGTTTCACAAGAACTATTAGAGCTTCATTAATGATACATGGTTCAAACTTGTATCTGGGGATGGCAACTTAAATGCAAGCATCCTCATTTGACCTTGACCTACATTTTATGGTTCTCTGACTTTGTAAAATATTGCGACCACCCTAGCGTTCACCCTTATGGTCAAGTTTATTTCTCAAGAACTATAAGAGCTTCGTTAATGATATTTGGTACAAACTTGAATCTGGGGATGGCAACTTAAATGCGATGCTCAATATTTGACCTTGACCTTAATTTCATGGTCCACTCACTTTGTAATATATTGCGACCACCCTAGCGTTCACCCTAATGGTCATGTTTATTTCTCAAGAACTTCATCAATGATACTTGGTACAAACTTGTATCTCGAGATGGCAATTTAAATGCAAGCATCCATATTTGACCTTGACCTACATTTCATGGTTCACCGACTTTGTAAAATATTGCAACCACCCTAGCGTTCACCCAAATGATCAAGTTAATTTGTTAAGAACTATAAGAGCATCATTAATAATACTTGGTACAAACTTGTTTTTTTTTTGGGGGGGGGACAGTTAAATGCAAGCATCCATCTTCGACTTGACCTACATATTATGGTTCACTGACTTTGTAAAATATTGCGACCACCCTAGCGTTCACCCAAATGGTCAAGTTACTTTATCAAGAACTATAAGAGCTTCATTAATGATACTTGGTACAAACTTGTATCTGGAGATGGAAACTTAAATGCAAGCATCCATATTTGACCTTGACCTACATTTTATGGTTCACTGACTTTGTAAAATATTGCAACCACCCTAGCGTTCACCGTAATGGTTAAGTTCATTTCTCAAGAATTATTACAGCTTAATTAATGATACTTAGTACAAGCTTGCATTTAAGAATTGCAACTTTTATGCAACCATCTATGTTTGACCTTGGCCTAGATGTCATGGTTTGGTGACTTTGCACCCCCACAGGCGCGGCATAGCCTTTGGCGGAATTCTTGTTCTATATGATCTTTATGTATGTGGAATCCATCTTTAAACTGTGGTATTAACCCATTTAGTACAAAAAAAACCTAAATGGGTATTTGGCAAACAGTGCAGGCCCAGATCAGAATCCGCAGAACATGGCCTCTGATCAGGACCTCCACTGTTTGCAGAAAGGTCAGCCATTGTCCAAATCAATTATGAAGAAAACAAAGCCTGACACCCCCAAATTTTGAAATGGACTTGAGCTATTTATAAGGAGGAAGATTTCACTTGGTACAAAAAGGGTTAAGAGATGGCTTTCAGACATAGGAGACAATTTGCACGAGATATCAAATCCTGTTATCTGGGAAAATTAGAAAAATATTTCAAAATGTCGTCTGCTGTGAAAAAATACCCAGCATGCAGTGTTTTCATTGTTATACAGGATTTCAGATGTCCAGACACTGCTTGAAGCTCAGGAGAAGCCAGAAACCAGCAGCATTGTCTCATTAGAACACTTCAGCATTGCTGTGCGTGGTCTCACTAAGATGTTGGAGCCCGACAAACCTGAACAGGACTCCCCCTCAGCTAATACAGATGTAGTGGACCGACTTACTACTAGTGATAACCACTGCTTAGATCAGGCTGTTTTAATTTTACCACTTTTGAATGACTATTTATCACATTACTTGAAAATGTTAGAGAGTTCTAAGGAAAATTTTGAAGCAAGTCCATCTACCACTTCCAGTTCATCTGGAAGCTTTGATAGTTCTGTTGAATCATCTTTAGGTGTGTTTTTAAAAGACTCGACAACATACGCTAATAATTTAGAAAGTTTAGCTCTAGCTTCCTTGAGAACATTACACATACTGACTTCATGTCGGAGTGTAAGAACTGTATTGTTAAGTGCCCAGTCTGCAGAAGAGATAAGCGACACTTCTGGAAGTAATAAGTCTGAGAAGCAGTCTATATCCACAACATGTAGCACAGAGGAGCACAGAGTACATCTACCAAAAGACTATCTAGAAGATTTGCATCTGTTAAAGAAATTGATAAAACTGGCTGACCCTGGTAGAAAAGTAAGTTTGCTGTAAGAGATTAAAATGTGGGACATTTCAGTCCTTATATTATGCCCCAGCCATTCGAAGAATGGTGGAAGGGCATATAGCGTTGCCCCTATCCGTCCTTCCTTTCGTTCTTCTGTCCGAAACTTAAACGCAGTCAATTTTGTTTTTGTTTGTTTGATTTGAGGTTTAACATCCCTATCAACACTGTAAAGGTCATTTTGGATACGTTGCTTCCAATTTTTGGAACTTTTACCCGACATTGAGATGAAATGACATCTCAAGCCCTGTCGCCCAATGAAACCAATAGGGTTTATTAGCATGGACGGTCCGCCTCGCACCGCGGTTCCTGGACAGGCTTAAAAACAGTCAATAACTTTCTTATTTCTGGATGGATTTTGAAATTACTTTGTAGAAATGTTAACCATCATGAGACAATGTGTCACGTGCAAAACCCAGGTCCGTACCTCCATGGCCAAGGTCATACTTGGAGATCAATGTTCGAAACTTAAACACAGTCAGTAACTTTCTTATTTCTAGATGGATTTTGAAATTACTTGGCAGAAATGTTGGCCATCATGAGACAATCTGCCTCACACAAACCCAAGGTCCACACCTCAAAGGTCAAGGTCATACTTAGAGGTCAAATGTGAAAAAAAGGTCCAAAACTTAAACACTGTCAATAACTTTCTATGGATGAATACAAACATAGACATATTTTCAGGCAGGGGCATCAATGTCCTATGGACGCATTTCTAGTTTGCTTTATTTTACATCTGAATACAGGCAGCATTCCAAATACAAAAATGGGCTGTATTTTCCCTATTTAACTTAACGCAAGTAGTTGCTTCATTATACTGGTGTGTTACCTTTTTTGCATGGTTATAATTTAAGGGGAATGGGAACACCTGGTAGATTTTTCTGCCATTTTTTAAAGGGGGACAACTTTCTGGACTTCCTGTTCGCTTTACAAAAGCCCTGTCACAGAAAAAGGGGTCTACTCTTAAAGGAAAGAATTTGCTCCTCAGGAGCAAATTCTTTCCTTTAAAAGTTGACCCCTGTTGACATGGGAGACATTAATACTTTTGCAGGAGTTGCCTCCGCTGAAGGTGTTCCCATTCCCCTTAATGTCAAGTTCCCATCTCCATATGACCTTAGCTGTTGGTGGGAAGTAAAACTCAAACATTCACTCACTCACTTAATGTCAAGTTGTGTTCTAGTTTTTGTATGACAGTCACAACACACATATCACTTTCAAAGTTTGTAAAACATTTTGGCATCTTTCTATACAATGCTTTTAGTGAAGATTTTAAATCTAAAATGACGGCCCCCTCTTGAAGAAATATATGGGCTGCATGATGCTTAAACGCAGAGCTGAATCTGCCCTGCATATGAGTACTGGTAAACCGCTTAGAGGATCTAAAACTGCCCAGGCAAAGCAGTGCGAGTCTGTCCGTCCATGCTTATAAACCCTATTGGTTTCATTGGGCTTGAGATGTCATTTCATCTCAATGTCGGGTAAAAGTCCCACAAAATTGGAAGCAACGTCTCCAAAATGACCTTTACAGTGTTGATGGGGGCGTTAAACCTCCATGGCCAATCTTGAGCAAATTTCATGTGAAGCATCATCAGGTAGGGGGAAAGGCTGCATGAGGTTTTTGGGCTGATCAGATTGGAATTCTGGTTGCCATGGCAACATATAGCTCCCATAGACTTATAATGGGAAAAATTAAAAAAATCTTCTTCTCTGAAACCACAGGACCCAGAGCTTACATATTAAGCTTGTAACAATGTTAAGTGGTCACCTATATAAATCCTGCCAATCATGCCCCTGGGGTCCAAATTGACCACACCCCGGGCCCCTTAGCTCCTACAGACTCATAATGGAAAAAAAAACCTTCAAAAATCTTCTCCTCTGAAACCACAGGGCCTAGAGCTTAGATATTTAGCATGTAGCAACGGCAAGTGGTCACCTACAATATTCCTGCCAATAATGTCCCTGGGTTCCAAATGGGCCACGCCCCAGGGCCCCTTCGCTCATGAATAGGGAAGGGGGGGGGGCAAGCCCCACTCCCTTTATTGCATAAATGCTTAATATCTCTGAATCTGTTAAGATCCCCACCCATAAACCATATATATTTTTGTTCCTTATGATAAGGCACATTTAGTGACATTGACCTTGGGGTCCGGGGGTGGGGGCATGCCCCACCCTTTCATTGCATAAAATGCTTAATATCTCGGAAACGGTTAAGTTCCCCACCCATAAACCATATATGTTCTTGTTCCTTGTAATAAGACACATTAAATGACATGGATCTTAAATGCCCCCGGGGTCCCCTGGGGGTATGCTCCATTCCCTTCACTTAATAAAAGTCCAAACATCTTGGAAACCATGCAGATCCCCACCCATAAACCATATATATTCTTGTGAATTATGATAAGGCACATTCAGTGACATGGATCTTGGATGCAGAAGGGGTCCCCCGGGGCATGCCCCACCCCCTTCACTTCATAAAAGTCTTAACATCTCCGAAACCATTCAGATCACCACCCCTAAACCATATATATTCTTGGTTCTTATGATTAGACACATGAAGTGAAACAGCCCTTGTCTCCTTAAGGGCACCTTGTATGTTCTTGGTGTGCTTTACTCACTTCTCAGTACTCAGATGAGCGGTTCAGGACCATTGGTCCTCTGGTTATACAAGCCAACATCTTATCTAACCAACATGCAAGCTTGACACTGACTGAACGCACAGCCTGGTAATAAAAAGCAGACAGTCATAGGAATGGTTAAGTCATGAAGCAAGTTCTGTATTGGAATTTTTCACCTATTGTTGTTTTTAGGAGCATCACCTGTTGCTCATTTGAGGACCAGTCTGATCAGGGTCTGCACTGTTTGCCCAGACCAGTCTTTCCGAAAACTAGCTCCTTATCAGGCATTTATTTCTTCTGTTTAGAGAAATGGATTGGGTTGCATAGTGTTTGATGTCCTGCCAGTTAAGAGCATTGACTCTTACACAATAGGTTATCCCCGTGATTCAAGCCTTGCTCGGATGATGTGGGATACCAAGTTCTGCAAAATAATGTCGGGTGTTTTTTCTCTGTGCGTTATGGTTTTCGCACACCTGATATGCAACTGGCTTGATATGTGTGAAATAATCTTGAAATGGCCATAGAAACATAAAAGGAAGATTGCTTCTAGCAGAGCTAAAACAGCAAACAATTCACATGCTGGTAAACAGTTGTAGGTGCAATCACAGTGGTGCTAGTGGAATCTCCTATACACTTACCATTGCGGTTTGTTTCATGAGGTATTGAAGGGTCAGGTTTCATGTTATTTCACTGCCTAATAAAACCCCACAAAATGCAATGGATCATCTCCACAATGACCCACAGTATGTTGACAGGGATAAACCTCATCACAAATTTAGTGTTAGGACTTTGTTTCATGAAACTGTGATCCAATAGGCAAAAAACACACCTGTCTTTCAGGTAACCTAGAATACCGTCGGAAGGTAAGATATTTTTTTTTTGCTTTTCCTGAAATTTATCAAATGGGGAGGATAAGAAAACAATATTTTTTAATGGAAAAGTCCCAAAGAATCCTCGCAAACCATTTAAAATAGAATTGAGGGTAAAAAATTAGGCACAGTCGGGTTACCTGAAACACATTTTTTTAGCCTTGTCTGAATTTTCTTTTCTCTTTTTTTTTAAGTAAACAAAAAACAACTTTCATGATAAAATTTATTCTTTTTTTTTTGGCATTCAATAACCAATATAAAGACACCAACTGTGACAATGTTTTTTTACACATGATCCAGGATTTCAGTTTATAAAGAGGGAAAGATTTTTAGTCGCAAGATCTTTTATGATGAATATATCTAAATATATATTTAATTACCTGTGGGTTGTCTCTACCTGAAATAGTTTTACCCTGTTGGTTATATCTAGAAAAAAATACAAATGTCCATTGGTTATATCTAGAAAAAAATACAAATATCTGTTGGTTATATCTAGAAAAAAATACAAATATCCGTAGGCTGTATTGAAAAAAAAATGTTTTAAAGCACAGGCTATGTGAAAATCTAAGTGCCTTCCTCCCAAACCATATAGATTTTACTGGAACAGCCCTAAGGTAAAAATTGATCATACTGACAGGATGTGCAGGCTGATAAAAGTCTTTTCTGGTTGCACTAGTCATTTTGTTTATTTTTCTATGCTTTAGCTTGTGTATTGTTTACTTGATTCTTGATTGCTGTCTTTTATTCACTAAACAGGGCCACCTATTCAGTATAGAGATAGTGAAAACTTCCCTGTATGTACTTACAATATTGGCTAGCCATGCTGATGAACAGCAACTCCTCAGGTAAGTTAATAGAGAATCCTATATGAGTGTTTGTACTGATGAAAATCCTAAAAGTTTTGACACCATTAAAACCTGTTGTAATTCTTAAAAAAACTTAACAAATTTGTTTCACGACGCAGCAAAGAGTCCTAAAGGTGCAGACGGAATAGCAAACAGTGTAGACCCAGATCAGACTGCTCCTTCAGGAGCAGTCTGATCTAGGTTTACACTGTTTGCTTAGGTCTATCTGTCCCAATACTTAGGATCATTGTGGCTGTAAGTTTAGTGAATATCATTTGAAATGAACATGAATGTTAGACTCTTGTTTACTATAATTTTGTATATGTATATATAAACAATTTTGATTTTTATGCACTTTTTGTAGCATTATTCCTGTAAGTAAAAGTTGCCTTGTTAAGGACATAAAGACATGACTATGTGCCAAAACTAAATGTTATTACACTAGTGTAAATTGTTATTTCTGACACAAGGATGTACATTACTGATTAACTGCTTGTGTATATGCCTGCCCAGAAAAAGTACGGTTAAGTAAATTGACAGGCTCTATATGAACGTAATAATTTAACGCCATTGTCTTGACCGTTGAACCCCAAACCAAACCAAATAAATTGTAATAAACTAGTGTAATGACATGATTAAACTCTCAAGAGACCAAGGGCCAGTTGATCAAAACATTGTTAGCTTAATGAGCTTGTTGGTGGTAAAATTGTTGGCTGTTCTAGCAAGTAAAAAGGCTGCTCACATTTTTTCAGCTCAAAATAATTTTAGCCCCGCTTTGAAAAAGTGGAGGCTATAATGGATTTGCCTTGTCCTTCTGTGATTCCATACTTCCGTAATTCCGTTATTCATAGTAACTCAAAAAAGGTTTGAGCTGTTTGAGGTATTTTCATGAAACTTCACACGAATGTAAAGCACTATGAGACAATGTGCAGAGCGCATGAACCATAACTCTGGATTGCCTACTTTTGGAGTTATTGCCCTTTGAACATTGAAAAAATTCTGTTATTCATGATAACTCAAAAACCTTTTGAGGTATTTTCATGAAACTTCACACAAATGTAAAACACTCTGAGACAATGTGCAGAACTCATGAACCATAACTCTGGATTGCCTACTTTTGGAGTTATTGCCCTTTGAACATTGCAAAATGGCAATTTTAACCTTGTCCACTCCATAACTCAAAAAAACGTTTGAGGTATTTTCATGTAACTTCACACAAATGTAAAGCACTATAAGACGATGTGCAGAGCACATGAACCATAACTCTGGATTGCCTACTTTTAGAGTTTTTGCCCTTTGAACATTGAAAAATGGCAATTGTGAAAAATTACACTATGTCGCATAATGGATGAGGGTCCAAAAGGTGATTGCTAGTCTGACACACATCTGACTGAGCCACAGATCAGTAGACTGGTGACCAGGATATTGTTCACACTCCTGCCGCTTAATTGTAGATTGATCGTGAAATATTTTCTCTTCCTTCTGCTGATTCAAGAAGGGCAGTTGTCAGTTTCTGGCAAAAGAGAGTGCAAAGTACTGGTGAACCACTTTAACACAAGCCTGCTTACGAACAGTGTACTAAGGTTTACTGACAGGCTCAACATGAACTTATTAGTGTTGACTGGGCCATTAAACTCTAACCCCCCAAAAAACTTCATTGGGAGCTGTAACAAAAGTCTTTCTTTTTCAGTCTAAGGCCAGTGATTTCAGAGGAAGTTATACACAACTGTTTAGAGTGTGAGTCGGAGCCAACAGTGATATGTCATTGTCTAGAACTTCTTAAATCACTTGTCAAGAGTAACATTATCGTCTCAGGTTTATGTATGAATGCTTCAGGTAAGTGAATCAGGAAGAAATAAAATAGCTTTGTAAAGAGAAATGAGCCCCGCCAAGCAAATTTGTGTCTTCGAGCATTCCGTCATGACAAATTTTAACTGCGCATGCCCAGTCATTCGGAGGGGCCAGGGATTTGGCTTTCTGTCTGAAGGTTCCCCTTGATTCACTGCTTGTATGAGCGAGCAGCGAAGGTTCTGGCGAGACTGCGTGAATGCGCAGGCTCGCCTGAACCTTCGCTGCTCGCATAGGCGATAAGTACCAAAATCGCTTGACGGGGCCCAAATGATGAAAGAGAGATTGACAACTTACCATTATGATCCTAAGTATTTGGACAGACATATGAAAGCCAACAGTGCTGACCCAGATCAGACTGCTCCTGAAGGAGCAGTCTGATCAGGGTCTACACTGTTTGCCATTCTGTCTGCACCTTTTGGACTCCATGCTGGATCGTGAAACAAATTCGTTAACATTTTACAAGTATTACAGCAAGTCCTAAAGGTGTCCGAATTTTTAGGATTTTTACAGTAAGCAGTTGTAGCCAAAATTAAATGGCTTGAACATCAATGTCTTGTTTGTTAGGGCTGTATCATGTCATTGTGAATATTGATATTTTGGATAATTTAAGCCTTATTCCCCTGAATAAATTAATTCAGCCACACCCATTTCAGACTTTCAGCCAATCAAATTACTTGTGGTAATTTATTTATTCAAAGTTGCAAACTGAATGACAAACAGTGTAGATCCTGATCAGATGGCTTCTTCAGAAACCAGCTGATCTGGATCTACACTGTTTGCATAGATGCAACTTGCTATGTTCAGCTGGATATGGGTGAAGGTGAATTTTCTTTTTTCATCATGAAAATGAAGGTATATTCATTAGAATCTCCTCATGTCCATAACTGCTTGAAGCCATAGTCTACTGGAGCAAAAGCCATGTTCATATCATAACATGCTTTTTATATAAAAATTTGGCCCCCGCCCATTGGGGCTTGAAGAAATAGATGGGCTGCATGGTGCTTCCATGCAGAGCTGAAACTGACCACACACGAGTATTGGTAAACTGCTTAGAGGATCTAAGTCAGCCCAGGAAAAGGGGTGTGAGTCGGAAGGCCCATGCTGATAAACCCTATTGGTTTCATTGGATGGCAGAGCTTGAGATGTCATTCCATCTCAGTGTCGGGTAAAAGTCCCACAAAATTGGAAGCAACGTCTCCAAAATGACCTAAACAGTGTTGACGGGGACGTTAATCCTCGAATCAAACAACTATATAAAAATTCTCAATATAACTCCGGTCTTGCCCAACTGTAAACCAAGATCAGTTGGACACTCCAGTGGCACAATATACACGCCACCATGCAAATAGTGACGAATAAAAATGATGTTTGAGCCATATTATGAAAAAATGTTATGACAAAACCTATTTCTGTCATTTACGAAAAACAAAGGTGCAGATCAGCTGTGCATCCATGCAATCTGATCAGCACCTTAATGGTTGGCTAGCACAATATCTCTTAGTTTCTATATTCAGAAATTGCTAAATCTGTTTAGCTGAGCCGGCAGGGATTTCTTAACTTGGTCCTAAACCAAAGACAATAGGCCAGTTATTCCAAATTAACAACGTTGCTAGTAAAATTTTTGATCATTTAATTTGGCATAAAATCTAATATTTTTGCTGAAAAAATATGAGTATTTTTGCTGAAAAATATGAGTAGCTTTTGCATAAGCTGCTCACATTATTTTCATAAAAAATACCAAAATTTTAGATATTGTACAGTAAAACCTGTCTTAGTGGCCACCTCTATTAAGCAAGCAACCTGTCTTAAGCAAGCAGGCATTCAGTTCCCCAAAAAATGCAAATGTGTTAAATTGCACCTGTATTAAGCAAGCACATGTCTTAAGCAAGCACATTTTGATTATCCCTTAGGGGCTTTCTTAATACAGGTTGGACTGTACTTGCTAGAATAGTTAACAATATGACCACTAATAAGCTTATTAAGCTAACGAGGCTTTGAACAACTGGACTCAGTTGTTCAAAGCCTCGTTAGCTTAACAAGCTCGTTTGTGGTCATATTGTTAAGTGTTCTAGCAAGTTCAATATCTAAAATTTTGGTATTTTTGCTAAAAAAAAGGTGAGCAGCTTTTGCATTCGCAAAAGCTGCTCACATTTTTTTTGAGCAAAAATATCAGCATATTTGCCACAATAAATGATCAAAGTTTTAACAATATGTTAACTAACGACATCGTTAGTTTTGAACAACTGACTCCTTGACTCAGTTGTACAAATCGTCAGCTTAACAAGCTTGTTAATGGTCATAATGTTAACAGTTTAAGCAAGTACAATATCTAATACTCTGGTATTTTTGCTGGAAAAAAATTATGAGTAGCTGTCTTTTTTCAGCAAAAAATATAAGTATATCTGCCATACCAAATGATAACCACTGAGCGTGATAGCTCAGTGGTTAGTGCACTTACCTCTGATGCTAGCGGTACTGGGTTCGATCCTCGGCAGCAGCAATAAAATCTCGGTGTCCAAACACGCTCCATTGGCATCATTTGCAGGGATGAATGTCATAAGTGCACCGTCTTTCGGATGGGGACGTTAACTGGAGGCCCCCTGTGCAGGGAGAACCATCCCCTGTGCAGGTTAAAGAACCCTGCCGTAATTACATGATTACTGTGTAGGCTTTCATCCTGCAAACTTGGAGTGTATGTGATGTACACCTGCGAGTAATGGTCAAATGTGACCCATCACAGTATAAGTAGAAAGAAAATAATCAAAGTTTTAACAATATGTTAACTAACCACACCTTTAGCCCCTGTTGTTCAAAACTAATAACATATTGTTAAAACTTAGATAATTTAATATTGCAAATATGCTAATATTTTTGCTGAAAAAATGTTAACAGCTTTTGCAATACAAAAGCTGCTCTCTTTTTTTCAGCAAAAATAACACTATATTATATATTGCACTTGCTAGAACATTTAACAGTTTGACCACTAACGAGCCTGTTAAGCTAACAAGGCTTTGAACAACTAGCCCCAGTCTTCTAGCAAGGGGGTCATATGAGCAGCATATTATGTTTATTTCAGAATGTGTTTTGCTGTGTTTATACCATGTTTGTATAAGGAAAAGTTTTCTATCCACATTTACCTGCGATACAAGACTACAAATCTTCCATCAGGTAATTTAACTTATAAAGGGGATATATACAGATGACCCTCTTTATGATGGCAGCATTCGTTCCCTACATATTTGCCGGTGTAAGGAATTTGCTGTAATATAGAATTAAAAAAAGTGTAGTATCAGAATAGATATAAGTGTTTTTTTCCCCTAATTACTCAAAGAAACAAATCTTGTGGACATTAAATAGAATCACTTTGTCAAATGTTGTAAACATTTGTTAGAATCGCCTCACTGAGGCGATTCTAACGAATATCCACAACATTTGTTTGCTGGAATATTGAATTTATAATATTTTTTTAATCTCCATTATTATTAATCCGTCTTGTCTTGACCTAAGGATTGTTCCATTAATATTGCCGTTATAACGAGTTTGCCGTTAAATCGAATGTCGGTATAAAGAGGGTTGACTGTATATTGAAGACAATGGTGAAAGGATACACCTGGCATTTTGCTGCTGTTTTGGGGATGATTATTTATCAGTCAACTTGAAGTATCCAACTACAGAAGCTTGCCGTCTGCCATTGTACGCATGACTGTCACTAACTATGTACAAAATCCAGGGAAGGGTTATTAATAGCAGTGCTTTTCTTCCCGATGTGAAGTCATACTGCTGTGTGGGTTGTTTGACTGGGCTTGTATACAGGGTCATTGACCATTAGTGAAGACCCAGATCAGAAGCCACAGAATGCAGGGTCTAATTGTATGCTTAAAATATTGGCATTTATAGGTTGATTTGGTCCCGAACTTTTTCTTGGCCTACACTCAGACACAGCCAACCAATCAGTGCTGTTGTTGCTTTAATTTGAGGTGTAGACGATACTGTAAGGGACAGATAGGCCACAGCAAACAGTGCAGCCCAGATCAGACTGCTCCTGAAAAAGCAGTCTGATTAGGGTCTGCACTGAATGCCATTCCTTCTGCACCTTTTGGGCTCCTTGCTGGATCTTTTAACAAATTTGATTAAATTTTAGAAATATTAAAGTAAGTCCTCAAGGTATCCAAATTGTTTTTATGCCCCCGCCATTCGAAGAATGGTGGAAAGGGCATATAGCGTTGCCTCTGTCCGTCCATCCGTGCATCCAAAACTTAAACGCGGTCAATAACTTCCTTATTTCTTGATGGATTTTAAAATTACTTGGCAGAAATGTTAACCATCATGAGACGACGTGTCACGTGCAAAACCCAGGTCCGTACCTCCAAGGTCAAGGTCATACTTAGAGGTCAAAGGTAAAAAAAAGGGTCCAAAACTTAAACGCAGTCAATAACTTGCTTATTTCTGGATGGATTTTGAAATTACTTCGAAGAAATGTTAACCATCATGAGACGATATGTCACGTGCAAACCCAAATCCGTACCTCCAAGGTCAAGGCCACACTTAGAGGTCAAAGGTCCAAAAATTGGTCCAAAACTTAGACACAATCAATAACTTTCTTTTCTCTGGATGGATTTTGAAATTACTTGGCAGAAATATTGGCCATCATGAGACAATCTGCCTTACATGAAACCAAGGTCCTTACCTCCAAGGTCAAGGTCATACTTAGAGGTCAAATGTGAAAAAAGGGTCCAAAACGTAACACGGTCAATAACTTTCTATGGATAATAACTTCTATGGATGAATACAAACATAGACATATTATCAGGCGGGGGCATCTGTGTCCTATGGACGCATTTCTAGTTGTTTTTTATGGTAATCTGAATCCCTATGAAAAGCCAGCCACTGTAGCTCAGTCGGATTCCTGTATGACTAGTAAGCAGGAGGTAACGGGTTCCATACCTGCCGGGTCAGCAACATTCTTCATGGAGATTGATAATGAAATCTTTTCTACGGTCATTGTCTCCCTTCTGCTGGTTCAAGAAGGGCAGTTGTCAGTTTCTGGCAGAAAAATGTACTCTGTTCTGGTTAACCGCTTATAAGCCTGCCTAGGTAAAATGTGGTTAGGTTAACTCTTATCTTGCTGTTCACGACAACCCTTATTTTTACAAACAGTGTAGATCCAGATCAGATGGCTTCTGAAGAAGCCATCTGATCAGGATCTACACTGTTTGGCATTTAGTTTATGAATTTGTAGCAATAAATTACATCAAGTAATTTGATTGGTTGATAGTCAGAAATGGATGTGGCTTAAATGAATATTCAGCAAGATAAGGGTTAAGTGACATGTTCAACATACAGTCGAACTTCGATGGCTCGAACTTGCCTGGACAGAAGAAAAAATTTGAGCCATGGGTAGTTCGAGTCATTGAGTTTCTGGAGTGGACTCTTCCATCATTGAATTTGGGCAAATCCAGCGCTGTTGCAAAGTTGTAATTTTTCAAAATAGGGGGTTTAGATAGAATCATTAACAGGATGGCAAACATTAAGATCCTGATTAAGGTTGACATGATTAATCGGATAATCAATGATTAGTTCCACAAAAAAAATGATTATACAGTAGAATTTCGATGGCTCGAACACTGATGGCTCGTTTACTATGGCTGAGTCGAACATGTTCTTGAGCCCCTCGGGAAGTCCTCTACATAAGAAATGGTGCGAGATAATTAAGGAGATTTTCGTCTTTTGTCTTGCAAATGTATGCTCGATAGGCGATTCTAATGAGTACACACAGCATACATTTTCATTACAGAACACCGAAAATATGTCCAAAAATATCTCGTTATGACTCCTGGAAGTAATCACAGTGGCTCGAACATCCCCTGTCTCGAACAAATTTTCATGATTCCAAAGAGGTTCGAGCCATCGAAGTTCGACTAGTTTCAGATTTGCTGGTAATTTATTATTTGATAAGTACTATTTACTACCAAATTATGTCATTATATGCCTAAAATAGCTGTCCCTGATGAGAAGCTGCATTCTGTGCCATCTCATCTGGATCTGCAGTGTTTGCTCAGGCCTGTCTGTCCAAATACATTCAGTAATGTATAACATATTGTACGAAGAGTCATGCTCAGACAAAAGTCAGAAAGATAAAGTTACCGGTATGACCAAATCTTCAGTCATTACTAATCAGTTATAAATTACAATTGCACAGCTGATAGTTACCTTTATACCTTCGGCATAGGAAGTATGCTATGGGGGTATAATGTTTTCGCCTTGCCGTTCGTCCTGCCATCCGTCCGTCTGTCCGCACCAACAAATGTATAGTTAGGTGGCTATGTAAATGGACAGAATCAATGTAAGTCTATGGGATTTATTCCGTTAGACACCGAAAATACTTCTTTTCTGTGGCTAAAAGTAGCCACTTAAGTATCAATCCTGCCAAAAATAGCCACATAAGTATACATTCGTGAGAACGTCCAGGCAAACATGTCAGGTTTAGGGGCTAGTGTCCAGATTGATAACAATAGAAAATATTGGAAAATGATTGTTAAACAATAGATTTATTCCGTAAATAAAAAGTCTAGGAGGTTAGCACCTAATCCAAACAAAAGAAAAGAACAAAAGAAATAGCCCCTAAACCTGACATGTTGGAACGTCCGTCCGTCTGTCCGTCCGTTAACATTTTGGTTAAAGTTTTGATTGGAAAATGATTGGTAAGCAATAGATTTATTCCGTAAATAAAAGGGTTAGGAGGTTAGCCCCTAAACCAAACAAAAGAAAAGAACAAAAGAAATAGCCCTTAAACCTGACATGTTGGAACGTCCGCCCATCTGTCCGTCTGTTAACATTTTGCTTAAAGTTTTGCGTCAAAGTTTCTAAGAGATTGTATCTTCTGAGCCCTGTGATAGATTTAGTTGATACTTACACTGAAGTTGCATACTGGTCTAATAATTTCATTGATGCATGTCCCACCCCCACAGAGACTTTGAGGTCAAGGTCACAGACTTAGAAATTTTACATTTGGTTAAAGTTTTGTGTCAAAGTTTCTAAGAGATTGTATCTTCTGAACCCCTTTGATAGATTTAGTTGATACTTACACTGACGTTATATACCAGTACTGTTCTAAAGATTTCATTGATGCATGTCCCACCTCCCACAGTGACCTTGAGGTCAAGGTCACAGACTGAGAAATTTTTCATTTGGTTTAAGTTTTATGACAAAGTTTATAGATGCCTGTATGTTCTTAACTCTAAGACAAATTCAGTTGATACTTGCATCAGTGTACCAGTCCAAACATTTTGTGATGTATGTTCCTTCCCCCTCCCATGGTGACCTTGACCTAAAGGTCACGGACTTAGAAATTTTACATTTGGTTCAAGTTTTATGACAAAGTTTATAGCTGCCTGTATGTTCTAAACTCTAAGACAAATTCAATTGATGCTTGCATCGATGTTGCATGCCAGTCTAAAGATTTCATTGATGCATACCCCACCCTGCTGCTTCAGTAACATTGATACCCCCTCCCATTCAGTAACTTTGATGCCCTCACTCCCTTGGTTCATTTAAAAAATTTTATGTTTGATTTAACTTTCACAAGCACATTTATAGATTCTTATAGCTCCTTGACATCTTCATTCATATTACATGCAAGCTCAAAAGATATATCAGAGTAAGGCACTGGCCGGGGGTATACATGACCCACTGGTCGCTTTCTCTAGTTTCATTCAGTTCTGATTTCTGGTAGCCAGCTCTAATTCTGATGAGATGGCTTGTTATGTGTTAAGTGTTAATTGAGGATTAACTTCAATGAGGATATTTAGTTTTATTTGCAAGGAAGGTATAATAAAGGTTTTAAACCCTTATCCTGCTGGACACCACAACCCCTATGTTTGCAAACAGTGTAGATCTAGGGCCAGTCTTTGAAGCCATATCATTAGATCTTATACAAACAGCATTTGTGTGATGATAGTTACCCATATTTTACTTTAGCATAATTTAAAATGTTGCAATTAATTGATATCAATTATTTGAGTCAGTGTACATGAAAAGGTGCATGTTGGCCTGTGCACATATGCACAGTCTGATCAGTCTTGGCTGTTTGCATGAGTATTTAATCTGGATTATCAAAAGAGTAATATTTAAACCAAGATTGTTATTTTTTTAATTTTTATCTTAAAATTAACTGTTTCAAAAAAGTCTTACAGGAAAACCGTCAGTGTAGAACAGTTTTTAACAATATCAGGCCTGATATGGGTCCAAATTCTTTGTTTTGTTTGTTTGTTTGATTTGAGGTTTAACATCCCCGTCAACACTGTAAAGGTCATTATGGAGACGTTGCTTCTAGTTTTGTGGGACTTTTATCCGACATGGAGATGAAATGACATCTCAAGTCCTGTCGCCCAATGAAACTAATAGGGTTTATAAGCATGGACAGTCCGACTCGCACCGCTTTGCCAGGGCTGGCTTAGAGCCTCTAAGCGGTTCACCAGTACTCGTGTGTGGGTCGGTTTCAGCTCTGCGTGGAAGCATCATGCAGCCCATCTATTTCTTTAGGCCCCCAAAATTCTTTGCAAATGTTATTAGCAGGTCATCACTAGCAGGAAAGAGATTATTGGAAAAAAAAAATCCGGTTCTCCAAACTTGATTATTTTACTGCCCCCCGCCATTCGAAGAATGGTGGAAAGGGCATATAGCGTTGCCCGTCCGTCCTTTCCTCTGTGCGTCCTAACTTAAATGCGGTCAATAACTTCCTTATTTCTCAATGAATTTTAAAATTACTCGGCAGAAGTAATAACCATCATGAGACGACGTGTCATGTGCAAAACCCAGGTCCATACCTCCAAGGTCAAGGTCATACTTAGAGGTCAAAGGTCAAAAAAAGGGTCCGAAACTTAAATGCAGTCAATAACTTCCTTATTTTTGGATGGATTTTGAAATTACTTTGTAAAAATGTATGAGACGATGTGTCACGTGCAAAACCCAGGTCCGTACCTCCAAGGTCAAGGTCATACTTAGAGGTCAAAGGTCAAAAAAGGGTCCGAAACTAATACTCAGTCCATAACTTACTTATTTCTGGGGATGGATTTTGAAATTACTTTGTAGAAATGTTAACCATCATGAGACGAGGTGTCACGTGCAAAACCCAGGTCCATACCTCCAAGGTCAAGGTCATACTTAGAGGTCAAAGGTCAAAAAAGTGTCCGAAACTTAAACGCAGTCAATAACTTACTTATTTCTGGATGTATTTTGAAATTACTTTGAAGAAATGTTAACCATCATGAGACGATGTATCACATGCAAACCCAGATCTGTACCTCCAAGGTCAAGGTCATACTTAGAGGTCAAAGGTTAAATAAAAATGGTCCGAAACTTAAACTCAGTCAATAACATTCTTATCTCTGGATGGATTTTGAAATTACTTGGCAGAAATGTTTGCCATCATGAGACAATCTGCCTCACACAAAACCAAGGTCCTTACCTCCAAGGTCAAGGTCATACTTAGAGGTCAAATGTGAAAAAAGGGTCCAAAACGTAAACACAGTCAATAACTTTCTATGGATGAATGGGAACATCAACATATTTTCAGGCGGGGGCATCCGTGTCCTATGGACGCATTTCTAGTTTAAATTTATATTGCAGGTGTTCAACTTGTTATCCAGCATAGCTTCACTACACAAAGGTGGCCTAACAATATTACTGGAATCAGACTGTGAATGCAGTGTAGAGGTTGTGGAATCACTAGTTATTCTCCTATATAACGTTCTAAAACTATACAAAGAAAGAAATGATGATGTTAGCTTCCATATACTGCAAAGAGGCATTTTATTTCTGCATCAGATGTACCAACATGAAGTGAACTTCACACATCGTCATAGTAACGTTCAGCATCAGTATTTTGTGCTGATTGTACAGCTGAATAGGATATTCAGAAATGCTGGGGCAGACAAGTATGACAATGAAAGTAAGTGAAAGGAGCCAGGCTCAGCAGAACCTACAATATGGGCCCCGTCAAGCGATTTTGGTACTTATCGCCTATGCGAGCAGCGATGGTTCAGGCGAGCCTGCGCATCCGCGCAGTCTCGCCAGAACCTTCGCTGCTCGCTCATACAAGCAGTGAATCAAGAGGAACCTTCAGACAGAAAGCCATATCCCTGGCCCTTCTGAATGGCTGGGCATGCGCAGTTAAAGTTTGTCATGACGGAATGCTCGAAGACCCAAATTCGCTTGGCCGGGCTCATATGATAAATGCAGCATAGCTCCAGATCAGGATCAGTATGACCATAATAGTGTTAACTAGGCCATTTAACACAAAATTACTGATGTAACTTGAATGAATACATATAAACCTCTTAATAACACTGTTCATTATTCATGACTGAAAGATGGATTCCAAAAATTTACAGCTTGTATAGAAAAAATTGACCATTTTTGTCACACATGCTTTAAGCATGGTCCAATACAGGAGTCCGGTTTTCTGTCAATTCATTTGTCAAGGTGTCAGCATTTGCGACCACCCTTACTTCACCCTTTCATTAATATAAGAGTCCATTTCTCATGGCGCGACATAGCTTTTGCAGAATTCTTGTTCTATATAATCAATTGATCTTTATTTGGGTATAACATGGTTGTGTAACAAATGCTGTTGATCTACATTATTAGCTCACCTGAGCATGTCCATTGTGCACCCTTTGTTGGCCATCGTGTGGTGTCAACAATTTGCTTTAAAAGACTACTCCTCCTAAACCGTTGGGCCAATTTCATTTAAACCTGATAGGAATTTTGTTTAGGTGGCTCTCTCCTGAAATAGCTCAAATCATTCTGCTCTGATGAAAAATAAGGCCGTCAGAGCTAAAAATAGAAAAATCTTTAAACAACTATTCCTCCCATACCCCTGGGCCAATTTCATTCAAACTTCATAGGAATGTTGCTTAGATGACCCTCTACCAAGAGCTAAAATTGTTCCTACCCGATGAAAAAGATGGCTGCCAGAGCTTAAAATAGAAATATCTATAAACAACTACTATACCCATGGGCCAATTTCGATTCAAACTTCATAGAAATGTTTCTTAGGTTACTCTCTACCAAATTTGCTAAAACCATTCCACTCCAATGAGCAAAATGGTCACCAGAGCTAAAAATAGAAAACCTGTAACAATGTTCCTCCAAAACCCTTGATCTTCATAATGTTGACCGACCAAGCATCTTAGAATATAAAGAAGCCTTCCATGAAAAGGCGATTTCTGTTTTGAATTGAATTGCAGAAGAAGCCTGAAAGAGTGGTGTCATTTGATTAATGGAATCTCACATATCTCACATTTGCAACCATTACATGTAGAACTTAAGAAGCTTACCAAAATATTTCATAATTTCCTATGAATATTAGCTTTACAAACCCGTTAGTGGTCAAAATGATAACTATTGTAACAAGTACAATATCTAATACTCTGGTATTTTGCTGGAAAAATGTGAGTAGCTTTTGCATTTGCAAAAGCTACTCACATTTTTTAGCTCCCCTGTCACGTAGTGACGAGGTGAGCTTTTGCGATCACTTTTTGTCGGTCATGCGTCTGTGCGTCCGTGCATGCGTGTGTGCGTGCATCCGTAAACTTTTTCTTCAAACGACATCTCCTCCTAAACCACTCATCGGATTTTGACCAAACTTCACAGGAATGATCCTAAGGTGGTCCCCTTTCAAAGTTGTTCAAATGGTTCCAGTCCATTGCACATCTAGGTCACAGGAGCCAAAAATAGATTTTTTTCACCGAACTTAAAAAATCTTCTTCTCTGAAACCACAAGGCCCAGGTCTTTGGTATTTGGTATAAAGCTTCATCTAGTCGACCCCTACCAAGATTGTTCAAATTATAGTGCTGGGGCCAAAAATGTCCCCACCCGGGGCCTTTATTTTTACATAGGCTTATATACGGAAAATCTTGAAAAATCTTCTTCTATGAAAACGCAAATATCTTTGATATTTGGTATGAAGCTTCATCTAGTGGATCCCTACCAAGATTGTTCAAATTATAGTGCTGGGGCCAAAAATGCCCCCACTCCGGGGCCCTTTGGTTTTACATGGGCTTATTTAGGGAAAATCTTTAAAAATCTTCTTCTCTGAAACCGCAAGGCCAAGGTCTTTGCTATTTGGTATGAAGCTTCATCTAGTGGACCCCTACCAAGATTGTTCAAATTATTGTGCTGGGGTCAAAAATGCCCCTGCCCCGGGGCCCTTATGGTTTTACATGGGCTTATATAGGGAAAATCTTAAAAAATCTTTTTCTTTGAAACAGCAAGGCCCAGGTCTTTGCTATTTGGTATGAAGCTTCATCTAGTGGACCCCTACCAAGATTGTTCAAATTATAGTGCTGGGGCCAAAAATGCCCCCGCCGCGGGGCCCTTTGGTTTAACATATCTATAAGGAAAATCTTTAAAAATCTTCTTGTCTGAAACCGCAAGGCCCAGGTCTTTGATATTTGGTGTGAAGCTTCATCATGATGACCTCTACCAAGATTTTACAAATTATAGCCCTGGGGCCAAAAATGCCCCCGCTCCGGGGCCCATAGTTTTTACATAGACTTATATAGGGAAAATCTTTAAAAATCTTCCTCTGGGAAACCACTAGGCCTAGGTCTTTGATATTTGGTGTGAAATTTATCTAGTGGACCTCTATGAAGATAGTTCAAATTATAGCCCTCAGGCCACAAATGCCCCTGCCCCAGGGCCCTTTGGATTTATATAGAATAACATAGAGATAATCTTTGAAAATCTTCTTCTCTCAAACAGCAAGGGCCAGGTCTTTGATATTTGGTGTGAAGCTTCATCTTGTGGACCTCTATCAAGATTGTTTAAATTATAGCCCTGAGGCCAAAAATGTCCCTGAGCTGGGACCCACTAGTTTTACATAGGCTTATATTGGGAAAAAAAACTTTAAAAATCTTCTTGTCTGAAACCAGAAGACCCAGGTCTTTGATATTTGGCATGAAGCTTTATCTAGTGGACCTCTACTGAGATTGTTCAAATTATAGCCCTGGCACCAAAAGTTTCCCTGCACCCGGGCCCGCTTGTTTTACATAGGCTTATATAGGGAAAACCTTTAAAAATTTTCTTTTCTGAAACCAGAAGGCCCAGGTCTTTTATATTTGGTATGAAGCTTCATATAGTGGGCCACTACTAAGTTTTTTTCAAATTATAGCTCTTGGGCCAAGAATGTACGAGAGACACTGATACTCAGGTGAGCGATTCAGGGCCCTCTGGGCCCTCTTGTTCTGCAAATATACCAGCATATTTGTCATAGCAAATTATCAATTAATGATTAGGGCCCAGCACTGAAAGTGTGGGTGCCCTATAGTAATCACTCTGTCCGTCCGTCTGTCTGTCTGTCTGTCTGTCCGTCTGTCCGTCCACAAATTTCTGATAGCGCTGCCGGGGCCCTAGTCAGTTTCACTGACAGCTCTAGTTAGGCCTAGTTGTTGGAAGCCTTGATTGCTTAACATGTTAGGCCTAGTTGTTGGAAGCCTTGATTGCTTAACACGCTTGTAAGAGTTAAAAAAGTTAACTGTTCTAGTAAGTGCAATATCAAAAACTATTTTCATTGTAAAAGTTTGTTTTTGTTTTTTTTTTAAATACACAATGTATATAGGAAGCTTTAGCAGATGCAAAATTACTCCAGTTTTTTCATCAAAAACATATTTGCTTTTTTAAATGATCAAAGTTGAATGATGAACTATGTACATGGTTCATTTATTTCAGTTTCAGCCATACAAGATCTATGGGATTTTAACCCTGATGAAGACGACTATCAGTCCTGTGAAGATGAAGCTATGGACTCTAGCTGATATCTGACATGTTGCTCTTCCTTACTGATATCTGACAGGTTGCTGTTGGTTACTGATATCTGACACCTTGCTATTGGTTACTGATATCTGATACATTGCTATTGGTGACTGATATCTGACACATGGCCAATGTGACTGATATCAGACACATTGCTATTGGTGACTGATATCTGACACATTGCTATTGGTAACTGATGTCTGACACATTGCTATTGGTGACTGATATATGACACCTTGCTATTGGTGACTGATATCTGACACCTTGCTATTGGTTACTGATATCTGATACATTGCTATTGGTGACTGATATCTGACACATTGCCATTGGTGACTTATATCTGACACCTTGCTTTTGGTTACTGATATTTGACACCTTGCTATTGGTTACTCATATCTGACACATTGCCATTGGTGACTGATATCTGATACATTGCTATTGGTGACTGATATCTGACACACTGCCATTGGTGACTGATATCTGACATCTTGCTATTGGTTACTGATATCTGACACATTGCAATTGGTTACTCATATCTGACACATTGCCATTGGTGACTGATATCTGACACATTGCCATTGGTGACTGATATCTGACACATGCTATTGGTGACTGATATCTGATACCTTGCTGTTGGTTATTGCTATCCGACACATTGCTATTGGTGACTGATATCTGACACATTGCTATTGGTGACTGATATCCGACACTTTGCTATTGGTGACTGATATCTGACACATTGCTATTGATTACTGATATCTGACACATTGCTATTGGTGACTGATATCTGACACATTGCTATTGGTTACCCATATCTGACACCTTGCAATTGGTTAGTGATATCTGAAACCTTGCTATTGGTTACTGATATCTGACACATTGCTATTGGTTACTGTTATCTGAAACCTTGCTATTGGTTACTCATATCTGACATATTGCTATTGGTGACTGATATCTGAAACCTTGCTATTGGTTACTCATATCTGACATATTGCTATTGGTGACTGATATCTGACAACTTGTTATTGGTTACTGATACCTAACACATTACTATTTGTATGAAGTTGGTGTGGTTTTGGATTGTCACAGCTCCAGATTAGGTGGAGTAAAGAATAATTTTGGGATAAATTTTCTTATTTTTCCATTTGTTTTGTTTGATTTGAGGTTTAACGTCCCCATCAACACTATTAAGGTATTTTTGGAGATGTTGCTTCCATTTTTGTGTGACTTCTACCCGACACTGAGATGAATTGTCATCTCAAGCCCTGACATCTAGTAAAAACCAATAGGGCTTATATGCATTGGATGGTCCATCTCGCATCACTTTTCCTGGGCAGCCTTAGTCCTTTTAAGTGATTTACCAGTACTCATATGCGGTCAGTTTCAGCTCTGCGTGGAAGCCTCATGCAGCCCAATCTATTTCTCCAAGCTCGATGGGCGGGGGCCGATTTTTTCATTTGACCGTATGTTATGGGTATTTGTTAGAATTGCCTCAGTGTGGCAATTCTAACAAGTACCCATACCATATGTGTCTAAAAATAAAAATAAAAAAAAATTCCTTCAACTCCTCCTTATCTGTTATGGTCTATAATGAATGATTGACTGGTTACTAGGTGTTACATATGACACACTAAAGGAAGTTACAAATAGACATTGAGTTACAGTCTAATCACATGTTGAGTAGCAATGCTGGTTGACAGCACATGATGAGATCATATGGTTGGTCACATGCCTGTGCAATCTGGAGGTCACTATTTCTGTAATCAGGCTGGATATTGCATGGTACAATATAGGTTTCCCATTTTTCCATCCATTTGTTTGTCCATGCATTTGTTCGTCCAGTCAGTATTGGTGACAACCCTAGTACTGACCCTAATCTTCAAGTCCATTTTTTCAAGAAAAATCAGATTTGGTCACCATAGGCATAATAGCAGAATTCTTGTTTTATTTTTAAGCTGCATATAAATTATAACAAAATTTGTGATGATATCTGCACATTTCACGTGTAGAGTGAACAAAAATATTATGAACAAGTTAAATTTGTACAAAATCATCTTTCTCAGAGATTGGGGGCCATACTCCTGAAGGAAAGCAACTTCTTTCATTGCAGAGGAGCACCTATAAAGTGCAGTGGAGAATGCTGTTACTTTATTATAAATAATTTACATTACACAAACGATCAACCTCCATGGCCTAGTGGATAACAGTGCTTTCTTTCTGATTCTGAATTAAGGGATAACTGTATTCAAAATTGTCATTTGGGCAGGTAAATCAAAGGTTTTATGGTCAGAAATTTCGTTTTATGCCCACGTTCAGTAAAACGTAATTTGCGACCTTACCGATGATTCACCTCCCCAAATGACTTTTTCAATACAGTTATCCCCATTCTAATGCAATTATTTGGTTGTTTTGTTAAAAAAGCACTATTTTGCACAAAGCGACAAGTGCTGTGAGTTGCATAAAACCAAATACCAGCCAATGAAAAGCGAGGTTATGTGATGACGTCTGGTTTTCCGACAACATATCGTAGTATACTGTTGCAGATGTTTGACTTTATCCAATCAGACAATGGTTTGCAAATGCCGGTGCATTAGAACCATTATGTCTTTCCCAGCTGTGGGTTTTAGCCTTGCTTGCGTCACGTAGGATGCCAAATTCTGCAACGGAACTTTGGTACTCCAGTTTTCACTCACCTCCGATTAACGATTGGCTTGATTTAAGTGAAATAATCTTGAAAGGCCTGTTAAAAGAAAATGAAAAAAAAAAAGAAACATGCATATGTTCTTCAAAATGAGTCTTTACACATGATAAGATGATAAGCAAAAGACTGAAGTCAGTTTGCATTCATATGGAGACATATCAACATCATCACTTTTTATGCCCCCGCATCATATGATGCCGGGGGCATATAGTTTTTCGGTTTTCCGTACTTGCGTTTGTGCGTACATGTGTACGTCCGTCTGTGTGTGTGTGTGTGTGTGTGTGTGTATGTACGTACGTGATCCTGTAACCTCAGGTTAAAGTTTTTGTAACAGGTAGAGCCTGAACTTTTAGAACTCATATTTTCCTAACCATTTGATGGAACTGGTTCATCTTTGGTATGATGATAGATATAGGTCCAAAGTTTTATTAAGCAATACCCCCACCCATGCCTGTGACCTCAAGGTCAAGGTCACAGACTTAGAAATTTTCAATGTTAAAGACTCCGGTTAAGGTTTTTGGAACAGGTAGACTTGAACATTTTAGAACTCATATTTTCCAAACCATTTGATGGAATTGGTTCATCTTTGGTATGATTATAGATATAGGTCCAAAGTTTTATTCAGCGATACCCCCACCCATGCCCATGGCCTCAAGGTCAAGGTCATTGACTTAGAAATTTTCCATGTTAAAGACTCCAGTTAAGGTATTTGTACCTGGTAGAACCTGTACTTTTATGATGGCTTTGGTTCATATGATGATAGATATAGGTACAATGTTTTATTCAGCAATACCCCCACCCATGCCTATGACCTCAAGGTCAAGGTCACAGACTTAGACAATTTTAATGTTAAAGATTTTAAAGAGCTCAAATTTTCCAAACTATATTATGGATTTGGCTTATGTATGCTATGATGATAGATACAGGTCAAAATGTTTATTTGGCAATACACCCACTCATGCCTATGGCTTCAAGGTCAAGGTCACAGACTTAGAAATTTTTAATTAGATATTTTAAGAGTTGATATTTTCCAAATCCTGCGATGGATTGAGTTGATATTTGGTATGGTGTTAGATACCTGTCCATTTTATTCAGCGATACCCCCACCCATGCCCATGAGCTCAAGGTCAAGGTCACAGACTTAAAAAATTTTAATTATCCCCTCGCACAACATAGCTCTAGCGTCTATATTTCTTCATTAATTTCATATAACTTCACACAAATGTTCCTTTTGACAATATCTCAAGCGAGTTTGACTTCCAAGGTCATGACCTCAAGGTCAAGGTCACTGTGGCTATTTTTAGAAAAACTTTGTCATCGCTCTAGCGCCTACATTTCTTCACCAATTTCAATATAACTTCACACAAATGTTCCTTATAAAAATATCTCGAGCGAGTTCGACTTTCAAGGTCATGGTCTCAAGGTCAAGGTCCTGTGGCTATTCTTAGAAAAACTATGTCATCGCTCTAGTGCCTACATTTCTTCACTGATTTCAATATACAGTAAAACCTGTCATAGTGGCCACCTCTATTAAGCAAGCAACCTGTCTTAAGCAAGCAGCCATTTTGTTCCCAAAATAGGAAAATGCATTAAAATTCACCTGTGTTAAGCAAGCACCTGTCTTCAGCAAGCATATTCTGATTATCCCTTAGGTGCTTGCTTAAGGCAGGTTTGACTGTAACTTCACATAAATGTTTCTTATGACAATATCTCGAGCGAGTTTGTCTTTCAAGGTCATGACCTCAAGGTCAAGGTCACTGTGGCTATTTTTAGAAAAACTTTGTCATCACTCTAGCGCCTACATTTCTGCACCAATTTCAATATAACTTCACACAAATGTTCCTTATAAAAAATGCTCGAGCAATTTCAACTTTCAAGGTCATGGCCTCAAGGTCAAGGTCACTGTGGCTATTTTTAGAAAAACTTTGTCATCGCTCTAGCGCTTACATTTCTTCACCGATTTCAATATAACTTCACACAAATGTTCCTTATGACAATATCTCTAGGGAAGTTCTCTTTCAAGGTCAAGGTCACTGTGGCTATTTTTTAGAAAAACTTTGTCATCGCTCTAGCGCCTGCATTTCTTCACTGGTTTCAAAATAACTGCACACAAAGTTCCTTATGACAATACCTCGAATGAGTTTGACTTTCAAGGCCAAGGTCACTGTGGCTATTTTTAGAAAAACTTTGTCATTGCTCTAGCGCTTACATTTTTTCACCAATTTCAATATTACTTCACACAAATGTTCCTTATGACAATATCTCTAGCAAGTTCCACTTTCAAGGTCAAGGTCACTTTGGCTATTTTTAGAAAAACTTTGTCATCGCTCTAGCGCTTACATTTCTTCACCGATTTCAATATAACTTCATACAAATGTTCCTTATGACAATAATTCGAGCGATTTCGACTTTCAAGGTCAAGGTCACTGTGGCTATTTTTAGAAAAACTTTGTCTAGCTCTAGCGACTACATTTCATCACTGATTTTAATATAACTTCACACAAATGTTCCTTATGACAATACCTCGAGCGAGTTCGACTTTCAAGGTCAAGGTCACTTTGGCTATTTTTAGGAAAACTTTGTTATTGCTCTAGCGCTTACATTTTTTCACCAATATTTCAATATAACTTCTCACAAATGTTCCTGATGACAAGGTCACACACTTAGAAAATTTTGTTGCAACATGGATTTTCGGGGTGAGGCGGGGCCCTTGGCGGGGGCATCTGTGTCATCTGGACACATTTCTAGATACTCCTTTTATGCATCAAAGTCCAAAGATGACTTATATGACCAGTGAGGACACTAATTAATTTGTTGATGTGCTATAAGAATCTTATATGGGTGTGAGGCGTGGATGGAGAAATCCGTCCCGAGGGACACTGTCCGGCATCACTCAGCAAGCCTCGTGATGCCGGACAGTGATCCCGAGGGACGGAATTTTTCTATCCACCCCTCACACCCATATTGGATTCTTTTTCTTGCATACCTTCCATTTCTTAGCGCGGATTTTTAATGCTGCAGTCACTTCGGTTACCAACGTTCGCCATATTGTGTTGACACTGCTGGAATGTTAAGTGACATCACGTAACGTACTGTGATGTCAACCTTAAAGACGGCGCATTCGAGGTCGTAATCAACCAGTACATTTATCAAAAATGCGATTATATTCGATTTTGAGTCTGAACACCAGGGTCACAACATAAATTTCTATCCCAGGGTAAAATCACGGATTTCCTTGTCTGGTGTGCAAGAAATGCTGTTCTATGTCTTTGCTGGTCACACATGCCAATCTCCCAGCAGGCACACGTTGCTAGGGCAACATTGTCAAATCTACGTTGGTGCAACGTCATAACGTTGCAACAATGTAGATGTGTAGTTGCTTGAGCTTCATGACATCGCACAGAGATTGATGTGAGGTTGCAGTAATGTCATGAAGTTACATGCAAGTTGATCCAATATCGCATTAACATCATGTGCCTGCTGGCTTAGTTTGCACCTCTTTCCTGTCACAGGCTCAGATTTCATTTATGCATTCAATTATTATAGGTCACTGCCTATAAAACAGGGCCGGAATAATGTTTTGGAAGTCACTTACCTTGACTTTCAGATACTGGCTTACAGTTGGGCACGGCCTGCTGTCCTTGTAGAGGCAAAAAGAGACTGGTGACTGTTCTAATTTGTTTCTTCATTTTCAATCATTTTCCTCCTCCCCTGTCCTATTTCATCTTTTCTACTATTTCTCATCACGAAAACACGCCTACATATGTATATAATTTTGACCCCCTTGAACCCCCTTTTATATAGAAAAACTGGGGTTTCCGGGGGTATACCGTATTTTTCTTATTTCTGCTCTAAAGTATAGATTGTGGGTACTCGTTAGAACCCCTTGATGAGGCGGTTCTAACGAGTGCCCACAGTCTATATTTTGAGCAGAAATAAGAAAAATATCACAATTTTTCATCTTAAAATCTTAATTTTTTCGGCGATAAAAGTGGCAATGTACTTGTATAGGCGTGTTTGCGTTATGTTCTCTTTTCTCATCAGGTAAACAAGTCCATGAAATAAGCACCCCTTTAATCGCCACTTTATAGGATGGTTTTGGAAAAACTTGGTTTAAAATTAATATAAGCACCCCTTTATACCACTTTAATTAAAATTAATATAAGGACCCCCTTATACCACTTTATATATAGAAAAATGGGGTTTACAGGGGTATACATTGTCTTTATTTTTGCTCAAATACATAGGCTGTGGGTACTCATTAAAAACGCCTCAGTTAGGTGGTTCTAATGAGCCCCCACAATCTACAAGGGTAGGCTGAAAAGTGCCTTATTTTTCAACATAGTCTCCCTTCCTATCTACACACTTCCCGATGCTGGAGCCCTTGGATCCCAGTGGTATAGAAGGCCTCATCTTGGTCCATGAAAAACTCCTCCACAGCAGCTATCACCTCCTCATCTGACCGATAATGCTGCCCAGCCAAGTGCTTTTTCATGTTTGGAAACAGGAAATAATTTGATTGAGCTAGATCAGTTGAATACGGAGGGTGATCGACAAGTGTGAAGCCACAGTCATGCACAGCAGCCATTGTGACAACCGATTTATGAGCAATTTTCTGTGTGGTTTGGCCTTAATTGCTTTTTGCAATTGTATTAGCAGATCTGCATAATACTCCTCATTAATTGTTCTGCCCTTTTGAAGGTAATCTATGAATATTTATACCCTTGGCATCCCAGAACACTGATGCCATCACCTTCCCTGCAGAGGAGACGATCTTTGCCTTCTTTGGAGGGGGTGAGCCAGGGTGCTTCCATTGCATGTATTGTCTTTTGGTCGCTGGCTCAAAGCGATGAACCCAACACTCATCCTTAGTGACAAAATGGTCAAGAAAACCATTTTGGTCTGCTTCAAAAATAGCCAAGTTGGCTTGTTACAGGTTCAGTCTGGTCAACTTTTGGTCAGGCGTCAAAAGCCGTGGCACCCATCTGGCGGAAACCTTCGACATTCCTAATTCACTGTGTAGAATGTTCTCTACTCGTTCACGGGGGAGATGCCAACAGTGTTAGCTAACTGATTCACAGTTAAACTCCTGTCATCCATCACGGCCCTGTGCACTTGGCTGATGGTTTCCTCAGTTGTTGCCGTTGTTGGTCTTCCACACCGGTCATCATCTTGAAGGCTGACCTTGCCCATCTTAAAACTTGCTGCCCACCTTTTCACGGTTGCATTCGAAGACGCATCATCCCCTAATGTAGCAACCATATTGGCATGAATGTCCTTAGGAGCTAACCCCTTTTTATGGAGGTACTTGGTGACACCATGATGCCAGATTTTGTCCATTTTCTCTAAAACCTGCTAGTATCAATTTTCAAAGTCTAGAATTTCTACGTTATTGCAGGTAAACTTGTATTCATTTGAGTCAAATCAAGTAATAAAGGTTTTGATTTAATAAATACAAAATTTCATGGCTGTTCGATGCCTGCTTCTTGGTCAGGCTCAGAACTTTTCAGCCTACCCTCGTATGTTTGGACTAGAAATAAGACAAATATATGAAAAAAAAAAACATCAGAAAAATGCTAATTGTAGAGATATAACAAATGCCATATATGGGCACAGATGTGTTACCGTAATGTTCCTGTCTCTGAAAGACAACACAAAATCACCCACAAGGGTTAACATTGATGTCATTATACCCCAACCCCACTGACTGTCCTTTCCTTTAAAAATTACAACCTCTTAACCATGTTAGATAAACAACTTGAAAGCTTGGGCATATTGCATCTACTTTTTGGCTTAGAAAAACGGCCCATCTGACTTATCTTTAGCATTCTTAACTCTTAAAGCACCAAGCTAAATTCTGGAGCAGATGAAATTTACAATTTTACATCAAACTGATACTGGCTAATGAATGGGCAAGGCCTGCTATCCTTTCAGGTGGGAATGGCACTTCTTCTATTTCTTCACTGTCATTTTTTTTTCCTCATTCTGATTTTTCCTTCTCTATAATCTCCAGCCTTTGTAGCCCCTGCCCATTGGGGCTTGGAGAAATAGATGGGCTGCATGATGCTGCCCCGTAGAGCTGAAACCGATCGCACACAAGTACTGGTAAACCCCATAGATGATCTAAGCCTGCCCAGGCAAAGCAGTGTGAGTCGGACCGTCCATACTTATAAACCTAATTGGTTTCATTGGGCAACAGGGCTTGAGATGTCATTTCATCTCAGTGTCGGGGTAAAAGTTCCACAAAATTGGAAGCAATGTCTCCAAAATGACCTATACATTGTTGTTGGGGATGTTAAACCTCAAATCAAACAAACAAAGCTTAGCCAGATGTTTGACTGATTGAACAAAAGGTTGCCGGTTCATAGCAACAAAGACAGTTCGTATTTTGTGTTTATTGAAGGATAGTTTTTGTCAGTTCTCCATAAAAACCTATGTTGTGGGTATTCATTAGAACCGCCTCGGTGAGGCGGTTCTAATGAATATCCACAACATAGGTTTATTTAGAGAAATAAGGAAAACTATCCTTCAATTCTCACAAAATAACCACCTTATCGGTTGCTATGGGGTTTGATACCTGCTGGGTGGGCAACATTCTTCTGGAGAGACTGATCTTGAAATCATTCTATCCCTCCCGCTGATTCAAAAAGGGCTAAAGAATGTGCTCTTTACTTGTTTACCACTTATGTACAAGGCTTCCCAGAAAAAAATGTGGTTAAGTAAACTGACAGGCTCAATATGGGATAAATAGTGTTGACTGACCAGTGAAACTCAACAATCAATCAAATCTTTAGTCTCCTCCACTATCCATTATGATAACACACCTGTGCGTCATAGTGCATTTTTCACCGATCCAAAACGGTCACTTTTCTGAAGAAAATTTGTGATATTATTCTTATTTATACTCAAAACACAGGTTGTGGGTACTCGTTAGAACCGCCTCATTGAGGCGGTTCTAACAAGTATCCACAACCTATGTCTAGGAGCAGAAATAAGGAAAAGAATGTATACCCCCGTAAACCCCAGTTTTCTCAATATAAAGTGGGGTGTAAGAGGGTATTTATTTCAAGGACTTGTTACCGTGATGTCTTCTCTCCCTATCTCCAGGACACATTGCAAAATGAGCCAAAATGGTTGACATGTCATGAAATGACAAAATTCTTGATTGTTATATTTGTAGTGAGTTATGCAATTGTATATTTGAAAACAGAGGTTGTTATTTTGTAAATTACAGTAGAACTTCAATGACTTGATTACTGACAGCTCCCCTGCCATGGCTGATTGAAACTCATTCTTGTTGGTTTGATTTGAGGTTTAACGACCCCGTCAACACTGTATAGGTCATTTTGGAGATGTAACTTCCAATTTTGTGGGACTTTTACCCAACATGGAGAGGAAATGACATCTCATTCCCTGCCGCTCAATGAAACCAATAGGGTTCATATGCATGGACAGTCTGACTCGCACCGCTTTGCTAGGGCAGGCTTAGATCTTTTAAGCGGTTTTCCAGAACGCGTGTGTGGTCAGTTTCAGCTCTGCATGGAAGCATCATACAGCCCATCTATTTCTTCAGGCCGCAATGGGCAGGGGCCAAAACTCATTCTTTAACCTGAACCTGGCCCCAAGGTCATAAAACTTTTTTTCATGCTAATCTCAATTGAACATGAATTTTGTAATGCTCGTAAAAGTCGATATACAAATAATTGGGGCTACTTCTCTCCACAGTTCAGCCGAGAAAGTTATTTTGTCCTGCTCAAAAATTTTAAAATGCCAACAATTGTTGGCATTTTAAAATTTGTGAGCTGGACAAATTTCATGCTCAAGTGAGTTGAGCATGAAAAGAGTTTTATAACTTCAGATAACAAAAACATAGGGAGAATTTTCTTATTCTATCTGAAATAATTGTGTGTACTCATTAGAATTGCCTCAATGAGGCAATTCAGATGAGTTTGCACAACATACCCTTATTTGATAGAAGAATAAGAAGATCTCCCTAGAAGAATGAACATATATCGCTGAGCTGTTCCCCCTCCTGCCACCTGACTTGATTTCACTTATTTATATCCCCATTACGCTTCCATACATAGCATTACAGCTCGAGCTACAGCTGTCTAGAACATATTTCCAAACTCTGTGGCCTAGTGGATAAGAGCGCTCACTCTTAATCATTTGGTCTGTCACCACTGTGGTTCGAGCCTGGATCAGGTCGCATGTGAGATGCCAAGTTCTGCAACGAAAGGTCAGGTGTTTTTTCTCCAGGTGTTCTCAGGTACTCTGATTTTTGTCCACACCTGATTAACAATCGGCTTGATGTGAGTGAAATAAACTTGAAAGGGCCATAAAAAATTCTATAGTCCCAATGGTGTTTGAGCCACTGAAGTTTGTTTATACATGGTTGTTAGAAAATATTACCATATTTGCCCTAAATATTCTGAAACCTCAACTCCTTGCCATACTCGTTCTAAAAATAACTGGATGAATGGAAAACAGTGTAGACCCAGATGAGATGCTGCATCCTGCGGCATCTCAACTGGGTCTACACTGTTTGCTCATGCCTGTCTGTCCGAATACAGAGGGTTAATAGGGTAATAATATTGTTAAATGCATTTACTTTGTTTTTAATAAACTTCATGCACATTAAATGTTAAAAGATAACAAAAGATGACAGAAAATGTGTTTTGTAATCATTTCAGTACCATTTATAGTGACATCTTTGAGTCATTGGCGCGTCTGACTGGTAATCAGGAGGACGTGGGTTCAATACCTTTCTTTCATAGAGATTGATCAGGAAATCTTTTCTACGGTCATTCTCTCCCTTCCCCTGATTCAACAAGGGCAGTTGTCAGTTTCTGGCAAAAAATAGTGCAGTTTACTGGTTAACCGCTTACATATAAGCCTGCCCAGGAAAAAAAAGTGTGGATAGGTAAACTGACCAGCTGAAAAATGACCTAAATGGTGTTGATTGGTCCATTAAACCCCAATACAAACAAATGCACAAGTGAATGGAGCAGGATACCTTGGGGCCAGAAAACAGCAATATTGACTGATGCCAAGGTCAGTAATGATATTCTCTGGTGATATCCCATCATATCCAATGGCTCAGTAGTCAACACCTGTTTTTACAGCACCACTTGAAAATGTTGGACTATCCTGGATCTTTCAGTCATTCCTACCTGCCTTCCATCATGCTGTCCACCTTGTCAGATAAAATTTTTGGTCATACACATTTAATGTATATGCAGCAAAGCCAGAACAGAAATATATTTAAATATCCACTTTTAGAAGCCTCTGTGGTGAAGTGGTTACCAGTACACTACTCGCCTCATAACCGGGTGTCCTGGAATCGATTCCTGGCTTCTGTAGACTTTCAGATGAGACTAAACGGAGGTCTCGTCTCTGTATGACCTTAGATGTTGGTACTGCTTTCTGTTGCAAATACTTCTGTGCATGCCAAGAGTGCTATGTTCAGAGGTTGATCCCGCTGGCCCCATGAAGTATTGAAGCCACTTTCTTACATGCTTTTCAATGAAATATGGAGATTTATTAGTGAAATAGAAATTGATATTGTCACTGTTTCACAGTGAAAATACGATTTTGATGTATCATTGAAAAATAACATATTTTCTGTTTGTTAGAAATGTTTTAAATGTGTGTCAGAAATTACGTCACACGTTTTCCCATCATTTGGTCTTTGATGACGTACCTTTTAGCACCTACGCAACCTGTTTAAAGTTCACGATGTCAGACGAGCATAGCAACTGCAGCCATTATTTGAATGCAAATTTCAAGCGAACCATTTAAAAAAAAGTAACATTCCAAGCTGTATTTCAGTTGCAAACTTTCTGTTTACACCCAATATTATACCCAGTTAAAGGTGCATTTTGAGCTACTGGGTCTCAATTTTTTTTTCTGTTTTTTATCTTCAATGCATTCTCCTTTGTCATGTGTACACTTTTGGAGCCAAATACAGCTTCAGAACTTTGTGAAAATGGTCGTTTTCATTCGTGTTTACCCTTCGCTCTGAACATGTGTTCGGAATTCCTGTTCTAAAAATAAACCTGTCACTTTACACATACATGGCGACAGTATCGTCTCTGTGTGTCGTTACTTATGGCATGGTATTCAGCGTCATATTTTTTTCCAATGCAGGCGTGGCCTAAGCAAACAAGGCCAAAAATGAACGTCGCATAACGTCATATATGGGGATTCAATTTTTGTCACGAACTAAAAATAGATCCAACTAGTGTTCGAAACCTAGTTAGGGAATCCCTCTCAAACTCGTTTACCTCTCATCATAGTTGTTCTCATTTTTGCATAAAATGCATTCATTTGTATTGTTTTAAAGAAAAATACCGGCTATATGTATTTTATATTTGGAAGCATTTTTTCCGGATAGCTCAATAATGCACCTTTAACACACTGAACACCTCTAAATCAATGTGAAAATTGCCCTGGAAAAAGTTTGTTCTCTGTGCTGATGCCTAACGCTTTGCAATTGCGTTACAAATTACAGTTTAAAGCATGAAAGAAACAGAAAATTTGATTTTTTTTACAGTGTATGAGTGCTACATTCAGAGGTTGATCCAGGTGGCCACATGAAGTGTGTGTGTGAATTCGGGTTTAACGTCGCTTTCAACAATTTTTCAGTCCTATCACGACGGTGTCTGGTTGCGACAGGGAGCTCAATGCTCACGTTTATAGTGCTGCCTCACTGAAGTATCATGTCCCAGACACATTACATGATACCACACCCAGTCACATTATCCTGACACTGGATCGACCAGTCCTAGCTCTACCCCGTAAATCTGAGTGCCAAGTGAGGAGCAGCTAGTACCATTTTTAACGACTTTGGTATGTCGCGGCCCGGGATAGAACCCGAGACCTCCCGATCCCCGGAGCGGACACTCTACCAAATGAGCTATCGGGGCCGGTGGCCACATGAAGTATTGAAGCCACTATGCATGACCATGGGTAGTGTGCATAGTAAGAGTGCTATGTTACGAGTCATATCCCGGTGGCCGTATGAAGTACTGAAGCCAAGACTTCAAAATTGCCAAAATACATGTATATGAGCCAGTGCATGATAAGACCAGCAAAAAGACTTGTGCAACCAACAAAGACTCAGACTGCAGTCTTATCAGAATCTTTGCAGGCCACATGAGCCTTTTATATGGCTTAATCCTTAAGACGCTGATAAAAACTACATCTGAAAATGTCGTCTGCTGATGTCATCTGCTGATTTTTTTTTGCAAACTTTTTAAAAATATTCTTGCATACAGGCAAACAGTGTGGGCCCAGATCAGACTGCTCCTACAGGAGCAGTCTGATCTGGGGCCACATTGTATGCAAAAAAATACTTTTAAGATAGCAGGCTGATGGCAAAGCAGACGACAATTGTCGTGATTGACATTTTATAGGTTAACCCTTATCTTGCTGAACACGGTAACCCCTATATGTACCTTTGCAAACATTGATACAGATCAGATGACTTCTTCAGAAGTAACCCCTACATGTACCTTTGCAAACATTGTAGATTCACAACGTCATGCAGTTTGTAAATTAAAAGAATACATTGTTTGTTCTCGAGCAACACTCATTCATTTTGATCTGGCGGCTTATACTTAGACCATTTACCAGAACAGTGCACATCCTTTTCCTAGAAACTGAGAACCACCCTCCTTGAATCAGCAGAAAGGAGAGAATGGCTGTGGAAAAGATTTCATGATCAATCTCCAAAAGAATGTTGCCAACTCTGGTAGGTACCGAACCCGCCACCTCCTGATCACCAGTCAATAGCACATCCGACTGAGCTACCGAGGCTAGCAAATTGAACGAATACATTATATCAAGTAATTTGATTGGTTAAGAGTTGATAATGGGTGCGGCTAAATTGATTTATTCAGCAGGAAAAGGGTTAAATGAAGCTTAGCTGTCATTAATAATCATCCAGATGAGACGACTCTTTAACTAAAAGGATAGAGAAAAATAATGAACAACCAGCAACAGACTGCTTTGACAGGGTGTTTATAATATCAACCAGTTTTGGTCATACAATGACAGTTTTAATTACAACAAGAGACCCATGGGCCACTATGCTCACCAGAGGTCAAGAGTGAAAACCTTACCTGGCCCTTGGCAGCCTTATTTTTCAAGACAGCCTTGTTTTTCGACAAACTATGAAACATTTAGCCTTTCAATTCGTGAAATGAAGTTGCCAGTCTTTTTTGCCATACATGGGCATGATAGCCATCTTGCCCATAATTATCATCTTTCATTCACCTTACTGCAAGTATTAATTCTGATGCCATAGGCAACTAGAGAACCATAAAAATAATCTCCTGTTTTGCCTTTTTCCTATTAAAAATACCCAGTCAAGGTCAACCAGAGGTCACCATCTGAGCAAACTTGCTAGTAATAGCAGTTCTGATGCCATGAAATACAACAGAATCAGTAAAATTCACTGTTTTGCCTCTTTCACATGCAACGGTCTAAGTGATCAAAGTGGACCTTGACGTAAAATAGATCATGGTCAACCAAGTTTCAAGGTCATGGGAAATTTGGTTCCTGAAAAGAAGATTTCCGAAGGGCTTTCGCCATATAAGGGCATGGCAGCCGTCTTGGTGATGTGACTTCAATTCCACTGCCTCATCCCATAGAATCTGATGAAATTTGGTTCCAATCAGCATAGCAGTTTAAATGGAGAAGATAAAAATACTGAATCTAAGCCATCCAGGGCAAAGGCCAGTAAATGATCTTGACCTTTGGAATCAATAAACTTTCTTTTAGTTCATTGTAAATATCAATTCTGAGGCCACAATAGAATCAGAAAAATTCATTGTTTTGCCTTTTATGTATACAAGTGACGTAAAATAGGTCAAGGTCACCCAAAGGTCATCATTTGAACAAACTTGGTAGGGCCAGATGCTGCATACCAAGTTTCCATCATGAAAACATGCCTGTATAATTTTGACCCCCTCGAATCCCACTTTTATATAGTGAAACTTGGGTTTACAGGGGTAAACCTTATTTTTCTTATTTCTGCTCTAAAATGTAGATTGCGGGTATTCGTTAGAACCGCCTCGATAAGGTGGTTCTAACGAGTATACACAATCTATATTTTGAGCTGAAATAAGAAAAATATTACAATTTTTCATCTTAAAATTTTAAACTTTTCGGCGATAAAGGTTACAATGTATTGGTATAGGCGTGTTTTCTTAATGAAGGTAAACTGCCTTTTTGTTCCTGAGCAGAAGAATTTTGAAGGTTTTTATCATATATGGGCAAAGCGGCCATCTTGGTCATGTGACTCAACCACCATAAATTAATTTTCATTGCCTCATCCCATAGAGGCTCCACATGTAATTTGATTTCAATCAGCCCAGCAGTTTTACTGGAGAAGAAGATAACAATACTGAATCTGAGCCATCCAGTACGGTCAATAAATGACCTTGACATTTGGAATCAATTAACTTCATTTTAGCTATTCTGAGGCCACAGGCTACAATAGAATCAGAAAAAAAAGTTTGCCTTTTCCCATACAAATGCTTAAGCGACCAAATTTGACCTTGACGTAAAGTAGGTCAAGGTCACCCAAAGGTCATTTGAACAATCTTGGTAGGCCTCCAGTCCTTGATGCTGCATACCAAGTTTTAGGGTCATCCGCCTTTTGGTTCTTGAGAAGATTTTAAAATTTTTTACCGTATATGGGCATGGCGGCCATCTTGGTTATGTGACCCAGTCCTTACAACAAACTTTTGTTCCCCCTTCCCGTGGAGGCTATGCATGTAATTTGGTTTCAATTGGCCCAGTAGTTTCAGAGGAGATGTTTGAAAATGTTGACAACGAACCACTGCCTATCCTATAAGCTCTCCCGGAGCCTTCGGCTCCGGTGAGCTAAAATTTTAGCATGGCTATGACCTTGAAAATAAGGTCAAGGTTACCAAAACCTAATAAATTCTTTATCCTGTCCCAGTGTTATATTCGTGCAAATTTGATTAAAATCCACTCAGTAGTTCAGGAAATATCTTTCACCCAAGAAAGTGTCACGCCGACGCATACGGCGACGGGATCTGCACCAGAACAATATATTCCCCTCTCCTTCGGTGTGTGTGTGTGGGGGGGGGGGCTTAAAATCTTTGTTCTTCCTTATTAATGTGTTCTACTCTCGAGAACATACATGTATGGTACTTCTCAAGGGCAAATCCTTTCAGTTTGTGCCATGTTTGGGAGAGGCTTATTTACCGACGGGTAATCAGCGGCAGAAACTGAGGTAATGGCCAAGTTTGACCGACTCAGTATATGAAGATAGATAGATAGATAGATAGAAAGTACTGTAGGAAATTTTGTCTCCCATGCATGCTATTTTAATCACCAGACGAACTTTTGAAACATTTTTCTTCTATGAAGAAAATTTGCATGAGATGTCAAGTCCTGTTTTCTTCATAAATGTGAAAAATATCAACACTTTGTCATCCCATGCAGGGTATTTTAATCAGCAGACGAACTTTTGAAACAATTTTTCTCCTATGAAGAACATTTGCATGAGATGTCAAGTCCCGTTTTCTACATAAATGTGAAAAATAATAACAATTTGTCATCTGCTGATTTCCTCTTATGTGTTAATACGAGCGTATCACGAAAACAGGACTATATAATTTTGACCCCCTTAAGTCCCACTTATTAGGCTTGTAGCTTCATCTAGTTGACCTCTACCAAGATTGTTCAAATAAAAACCATGTGGTCATAAAATTTATGCAAAGTTTTAAAGCAGTCTATCCCTTTTGAAATTGAAAAAATAAGTATGTAAATCTCTGAGCATCATGGTCCTCTTGTTTGAATATATTTCCTTAGTTTCTCTTCCTGATTTGGCTGGTCAGTATGAGTTTCAGGTTAACCCTTTTTGTACCAAATGGAATCTTCCTCCTTATATATAGTATGAGTACATTTCAAAATTTAGGGTTGTCAGATCGTGTTTCCTTCAAAATTGATTTGGAAAATGACTGAACTTTTAGCAAACATTGGAGGCCCTGATCAGACGCCGCGTTTTGCGGCGTCTGATCTGGGCCTGCACTGTTTGACAGGGCACCCGTTTTGGGTTTTCTGGTACTCAATGGGTTAATATGTGCAGAAAAAAAGTTATGTCGAAGTATTTTACCTTCATCACATTATAAACTGAAACAGGCCAAGTGGGTAAGAGCGCTGAGCCTTAATCATTAGGTATCTCATTGCTGTGGTTCGAGCCTCGCTTGGGTCACACGTGAGACGCCGAGTTCTGCAACGGAAGGTCAGGTATGTTTTTCTCCGGGTACTCCGGTTTCCGCCCACCTCAGATTAACGATCGGCTCGAAATAAGTGAAATTATCCTGGAGGGGTCATAACACCAAAAAAAAAAATATGTAAATAAACTGAAACTCATAACCACGGAGCCAGGCCAGACCTTTGGGCCATGAAAATTTGTTCGAGACAGGAGATAGGAGAATTTCGAGCCGATGAAGTTTCATTATGTACTATTCTTCTTATCAGTATGGGACTATTTAGTCCTATTCGTGGCTAACAAATTGTTTCTTGTTGCTTTTGCATTTCTTTCAGTCTTAATTTATTAGCTATTATTAAAGTTCCATATTTCATTATATTGTTTAGAACAACAAAATTGTTTACCACATGTCAGTGTACATATGTTCTCACCGGCTGATTGCAATGGATATACATTTCTCGGGAAATAGATACATATAGGTCGATTGACCATATTCTGTTGATTGTAATGTACTCTTGCGACATGAAAGCCGTAACAAAGGAAAGAAGCATGGCCTGAAGGATTCCCCATCTATGGTGGGATTCGAACCCGGACCGCTCTGGTGGTAGTCCAGTGCTCGAACCGCTGAGCCAAAGAGTCAACTCCGTGACGCAGTTGTCAGAGAGAGGTTACAAACCTAAAAGCTATAAATGCATATGATCTACTAAGGTAGATAATGGAAGGGAGGTAACACACCCCCTCTTCAAGTTACTCATCATTTATGATGACGTTAAGGATGCCAACTTCGGCACGAAGCCAATTTTGGCATGTAAGTCCAATTCCATCTTACGACCTGAAAGCCGTCCCAAAGGAAAGAAGCATAGTCTGAAAAATCCCCGCCTATGGCGGGATTCGAACCCGGCCGCTCGGGTGGTAGTCCAGTGCTCCAACCGCTGAGCCAAAGAGTCGACTCCGTGACGCGGTTATAAACCTAGAGGCTATGCATATAGTTTACCAAGGTAGATAATGGAAGGGAGGTAACATACGCCTCTTCAAGGAAGTCATCATTTTTGATGACGTGAAGGATGCCAACTTCGGCACGAAGCCAATTCTGGCACGTAAAGTCCAATCCCGGACGAGCCCCCATCTTAAGACATGAAAAGTATAAGTAAAACAAAGATCAGGAATCGATACAATTAACTTACTCCACCCATCAAAGACACCAAAGGGAAAGAAACACAAACATGAAGCGACCAGACCATAATGGAAACCTAAACAAAGGAAAGCCATAAGGACAGTTACTTTCCCCAAAAATGACCATATGGCCATCCAAAATAAAAAGACACAAGCGATACACACAGTAAGTAACAAACGACAACATAAATAAACCGCCACAGAAGAACCGACTTGGAACGGTCAGTGGAAAGATTTCCACTTGGGGGGGGGGGGGGGGGTGCTTTAATCGATTTTACGTGGCCACAATCCTCGCCCTTACTTCCGTCGCGATTTAGACAATTTGTTCAGTCCGCATGAAGGCCTAACTCATCAGTGCAACCAGTCCGTGAACACAAATAATCAAAGAACCACAGAGGTGAGACAACGGTGAGGACTCGACAGCAAGAAACCACTGAAATGCTGGAGCAAAAGAAAACCAACAGTTAGACTCCGATGGGCCCGACCAGAGACAGAGCACCAGGCACCAACCAACATTACCTTGAATTAGATCTCTCTAATTCTCAATAAGCCTTTACGTTGGAACCGTCATAGAATCTGAGGCCTGACCCACCGGCGTGCAATTAAAGAGGGAAGCAAAGTTGCCAACCGTGATTGGGTTTACTACCATGCATGCAGTCTGCCGTATATCCTCCATGTTGTACCCAATCTTTTTATATCGAAGAATGATTTTACGAAATTGTGTGCTTAAGTCATTGCGGTTATATATTTTTCTGAATTTAAATACTAAGTCACCATAAAATCGGGTTCCGATAAACCTTGCTGCAGAAGAGATTTAAGTCCAATATTGAATTTTGAAATTAAATCAGAATGGCGTCTATAAAATTTTGAAAAGGCTTTGCGTAGTTTATGGTACCGATAACCCTGATTAAGAAGTTTAGCCGTTAATAATTTATTACGAGTGTTGAAGTCAGTTACATGACTACTCGCTCTAGCAAATCGAATTAACTGCGAAATATAAATGCCATAGGATGGCGCACGAGGAACATCACCATCCAAAAAAGGAAAATTTACAATCTCAAAATCAAAGTCATCGCGTTTATCATAAATTTTGCACGAAAAAAAACCATCTACAATAGATAGATGTAAATCCAAAAACGGGCCTCGGTATCAGAAGAATTTGCTTTATTTAACTGAAGTTCTGGGGGGGGGGGGGGGGGGGTGGTAAATCTGACTGATCAAACCATCGAAATAGGTATTATCACTATTTTAATAAATCATCTAAATATCTAGAAGTGGAGCTAAAAGCTTCAATAATTTCAGATTGGTTATCAATGGAAAGCGACAACATGAAGTCTCTTTCATAACAATACAAGAACAGATCAGCCACAAGAGGTGCGCAATTCGTACCCATCGGAATACCCACAATTTGTCTAAATAACTTAGTACCGAATCTAATATAAATATTGTCAAGTAGAAAGGTGAGGGCATCACACACTTTCTGACATGACCAAAGTGTATAATTCTTATGCTCTTTAGAAGTGAAAAATGCATTTCTGACATTACATGCATGATAGAGAGAATCTTCTCTGTGAAAAACCCATTCAATTAAATCATTAAGCTTTTCTTTTATAGGATTATGAAGAAGTGTAGTGTAAAGAGTGGAAAAATCGTAAGTAGACAGACTTGAAGCACGAAAACGTCTGGGTTTCAATTTATTTAAAACCTCATTCGATTTTTTTATAGACCAAAACAGATTTCTTCCTGATCTTTCAAAGACTTTATCACAATATTTAATCACATGCGTTTTAATAGTAGTAAGACAGGACGTTGATAATTTAGAAAGTTCAGTGGTAGTGCAAGAGGTAGAATTTGCAATAAACCATGCTTTGTAAGTTTTTATGAAGTTTTGGTAACCAGTATAGCGTAGGAAGCTTGTCTTGGCCTTCGGTTACACACACAGCAAACTTGATGGCTGAATGACAAATATGTTCATCTACTATAGCTCTCTCATCAGCTAAAGGCTGAAGTTCATAGGCCTTAGTAACCAAGCTCCTGCTTAAGAGTGTTAACGCAGTTGTCAGAGAGTGGTTATAAACCAAGAAGCTATGCATATGATCTGCCAAGGTAAATAATGAAAGGGAGGTAACAGTACATTTATCATATATCGCATTTATTATGACCAAATATGTTTAAATCAAATTGTTCTCGTAAGAGCATACTTTTAATCAATCGATCCAAAGTTACTAAGCACAGAAGCTTCCCGTTGTGACTATCGCTACACCGGCCCCGATAGCTCAGTTGGTAGAGTGTCCGCTCCGGGGAACGGGAGTTCACGGGTTCGATCCCGGGCCGCGACATACCAAAGTCGTTAAAAATGGTACTAGCTGCTCCTCGCTTGGCACTCAGATTTACGGGGTAGAGCTAGGACTGGTCGACCCAGTGTCAGGATAATGTGACTAGGTGTGGTATCATGTAATGTGTCTGGGACAAGATACTTCAGTGAGGCAGCACTATAAAAGTGAGCATTGAGCTCCCTGTCGCAACCAGACACCGTCGTGAAAAATTGTTGAAAGCGATGTTAAACCCGAATTCACACACACACACACACACACACACACACACACACACACACACACACACACACACACACACACTATCGCTACCATGTACAAAATCCAAGTAACGGATATTAATAGCAGCGCTAGTTTCCCTGTGACGCCAAAGTTTGGTTGACTTTAAAATCTGGACTGGGCTCATGTACTGGGGCATTGGTAAACAGTGTAGACCCAGTTCAGACGCCGCAGTACACTGTTTGCAGATATTTAAGGCTTAAGCAAAACAGTATAAGTCCACATTCTCAGGCCTCTGTGGCCTAGTGGATAAGAGTACTAACACTAAATTATTAGGTCTCTCACCGCTGTGGTTCGAGCCTGGCTCGGGTTACAGGTGAGACGCCAAATTCTGCATCGGAAGGTCGGGTGTTTGTTTTCTCCGGGCACTCAGGTTTTCGCCCACCTCTGATTAGTGATCGGCTCGGTATAAGTGAAATATTCTTGAAAGGGCTGTGAACCGAAACCAAAAAAGTTCACATTCAGGACCCTTTTTAGCTCACCCTCAGAGACAAACGATCCACCAATGCTATCAGTGCTTTGATTTTTCAAGGTGTGGGCACTGTTTAAGGGGAATGGGAACACCGGGAGACAACTTTCGGAACTTCCTGTTCGATTTTCTATAAGCCCTGTCCAACTGTAAAAAGGGGTCGACCCTTAAAGGAAAGAACTTGCTCCTCAGGAGCAATTTCTTTCCTTCAAGAGTTGATCCCCATTTTCATGGGAGACAAAACTACTTTTGCAGGAGTTGGCTCCCCTGAATGTATATCCATTCCCCTTAAGGAAAACAAAAGTTATTCCCCATGTAAATGTGTTGGAAAAATATCCAATGTTTATCCAGCCCTTGAATTGCCTATGATAATTTATCAGAAACATTAATAAACTGATGAAAAAAAATCTACCGCGACCCCATGCAGACACAAACAAATCCCAGTCCGCTGGCCTTATTGCCCCGCAGTCAAGAGCGACACAACATTCCAACGATGTCTTAGCGCCCAGGAATTTCAAGTGATTCAAGTGATACATGAAGAGCACTTCAGACGTCTTCATGTATAGAATTTCGCTTACAATAGGTGCTATTTGAAAGAAAAACGGTCGTATTCGCCCGCCCGCCGGCAGTCCATCCATAATGGTTTTGTTTGTTTGATTTGAGGTTTAACGTCCCCATCAACACCGTAAAGGTCATTTTGGTGACGCTGCTTCCAATTTTGTGCGACTTTTACCCAACACTGAGACGAAATGACACCTCAATCCCTGTGGCCCAATGAAACCAATAGGGTTTATAAGCATGGACGGGCCGACTCGCACGCTATACCTGGGCAGGCTTAGATCCTCTAAGCGGTTAACCATGCAGTACTCGAGAGCGGGTCGGTTTCAGCTCTGCGTGGAAGCATCATGCAGCCAATCTATTATTTTCAAGCCCCGATGGGCGGGGCCGGCATCCATAATGGGCCGTGGATAAAATTTCGCAACTATACGTATACAAAGCATTCTAATGACTTGGAAAGTGCGCGGGTGTAGTCTTATATGGCTCTGCTTATTAGATTATCGCATCATAAACCAGAAATAATTGAATAGGCAATATTATAACGGCTTATTGCAGATTAACATGATTATACATGATAACATTTAACCCGGTTACCGCCTTTCTTAAGTATTTAAAGGTGATTAATGTCTTATATTTTATACTTAGCAGTGAAATAAATGCATATCTGAAATAAATAAAAATGGCATTGTCTCACTGTGAAAAGATATGATATTTAACAAAAATATATAACATGACCGTGTTATTTTCATAGCAGTAGCCCGGACTACTTTTTCACGTATAAAAAATACCAAAAATATTCTGATGTTTTCAACACACTTGATGAAATATTTTTGGTATTCCTCATAAAAGTGAATGTCCTATATACATTTAAGGGGAATGGGAAAACCTGGTAGATTTTTCCGCCATTTTTCAAAGGGAGACAACTTTCGGGACTTCCTGTTCGGTTTTCTATAAGCTCTGTCCAACAGAAAAATGTGTCTACTCTTAAAGGAAAGAATTTGCTCCACAGGAGCAAGTACGGAGCGTTGTGTATTTCTTCTGTTTCTACACTTCAATTTTTATTTTCTTTCTGTCCTGTTTTTTTCATTTTCATTTCCTCTACTATATCTGTTCTCCCTTTCTCTGGGAGACGACAAAATTGACCCACAAGGGTTGACTCGTCATTAAATCAATCAAACCAGCCAATGCATGAACGTTTTACAACATTGGGGTAACGGTGTGAAAATGGCACTGAAGTCTATCCTTGTACAGCGATTGCTTCCAGTACTGGTGGTTGCTTGTTTAAATTCAAAGCAGGCAATTTGACTTTGGAACTCATTTCTTTTTGCTTGTGTGGAAAATTATCAGTTTTCGATGCAAATTTTGGTTGCATAAATTTTGAAGCCCCTTTTGGTTTATAATTAATTGGTGGCAAGGATAGTTTCCTTGCAGATGTGTCTTTATAATCAGTATTGTTTTCAACACTTTTGTGTTCGGCATTAACACGGTCAGTTTCGCTCTGTTTGACACTATCACTAATTGTAGTGTCTGTTTGATCTTGTATAGAGTTTTCTAAATGCGTAAGCTTTGCCTGATTCTCAATAAAGGATTTTTGATTGTCTATGAAAGACTTTTGTTTCTTCATCATGTCCATTGTTATTCCTTGTCTCTTGGCACTTCTTGGTTTGGGTGAAATTGGTTTTGTTTCCGGTTCCTCTATGATTCTTCTGTCTAGAAGTCGGCCACGCCGGATATCAAGTTTGGGCAATGGCGAAATCACTGACTCGCCGCCTTGTGACTTCTCGTCATCCTCTTTATCCTCTTTTGTTTTTGTTTTACTGGAGTCAAACGCTTCCAATGTCTTTTTAAATGGAAACAATATTGCACCTTGCTCCTGGTTTTTCCTTAATAACCCATCATACCGTCGTCTGTTTACATCGATGAGAGCTCGAGCCCTCCTTTCTCGAACCAAATCTGGTTGCATATATTGCAACATATCGTTAACCTCATAATGCAATGCGTGAAAACTATAATTTCCTTTCAACGCCTTTTGATAGTCCTTAGCATCGGCAATACTGTGTTGATTTAACACCAACTTATACGCTAGATTTTTCTGTATTTTGTCAATTATTCTGTACTTAGCTCGTTCGTACTTCTTCATCTGTATGTCTGCGTGTCTTTCAAAGTATTTCATTTTTATCCTGGTCAGTCTCTTGTCCATTGTATTCAGGGCATTCATGCGCCTTAAGCTCCCCTCTGTAAACTTCAACGAAGCCATGTAGCGAGAATTCTTGCTGAAGGCGCTTGGATCTTGGTCCAGTAACCGCTGTTTACTGTGCACCTGGGGCATGGCTCTGAAAAATAGACAGGAAATAGATTAACCGTTGATTGTACTTTATGTTGAGCCCCGCCAAGCGGAAAGGGGACTTCGAGAATGTGCACCCAGCAAAGACTCAGATCAGCAGGCTCACCAGAGTCTCTGGTTGCCTCAGCGACGAGCAAATGGCAACCAGAGCATCAGTATGCAGCGCATCCTTGAAGCGGTTAAGGTCAAAGTAGCCAGTGGCTAGGGCCGGGGTCTCCGAAGCAAAAGAAGTTCAAAACGTAACCAACTGCTGGCAAGGTGATGGCAACTATATTTTGGGACGCACAAGGCGTTATTGTGTTGGACTTTCTAGCAAAGAAAAGTACAATAACTGGTGCGTATTATGCAAATTTGCTCGACCAACTGAGAACTGCGATCCATGAAAAACGCCGAGGTAAACTCTCCAGAGAGATTCTGCTCCAACAGGACAATACAAGAGTCCACACTTGCAAAAATGCTATTAATGCTGTTGAGCGGAATGGGTAGGAGCTAATACCGCACCCCGCCTTTTCTCCGAGTTTAGCTCCTAATAGTGACTATTTCCTTTTCCCACACTTGAAGAAGGATATTCCGGTCCAACGAAGAAGTCATGGGTCGGTAAAAGTACCCTGACTTCTTCAGTACTGGGCCGATGGCACTGGAACAGCGTTGGTCCAAGTTTATCATTCCAGAGGGCAATTACATCGAAAAAGAAGAGATCGATCTCACCCAGAAATAAGTTTTATTGACTCGCCCGTACAATATCAAATACAGGTATTTCTGCTAAAAGCGATTAGGTATTGCACATGCAAAAGCCATCAGCATTTTTTTTTTCAGCAAAAGTATTAGCAAATTTGTCATGTTGAAAGATCCATGTTTTAATTAATGATGTCGTTAGTTTCGAACATCTTCTTTATATGTGTTACAAGGTTAAGAATTATGGACATGATATCATCAGCTGCACTGACATGTAAGCACGCGGGGCCTTTTGGGTCGAGCGTTTATGAAGCGACTGTAAGCTCCAACATCCGAAGCTTATCGTCTGCTATTGTCCTGAAGACTGTCGCAGACCACGTTCTAACGCAGGTAATGATGCTTCACAGCCACCCTTTTCTTTTCGCTGTGACGTCATAGTGCGTGGACTGTAGGCCCAGATGAGACGCTAGAGAACGCAGCATCCGATCAGACAGGGTATACCCTTTCTACTTAAAATACAGGAATTTAAGGATTAAACGAAACGATCTTAGTTAAGTTTCAGGACCATTTTCCCAGCCTACACGCGAGAAATCGGCCCACCAGTATAGTACGGGCCTCCGTGGCCTAATGGATAAGAGCTCTGACTCTTACTCATTAGGTTTCTCACCGCTGTGGTTCGAGCCTGGCCGGGGTCACATGTGAGACGCCATATTATGCAACGGAAGGTCAGGTGGCTTTTCTCCGGGTACTTCAGTTTTCGTCCACCTCTGATTAACGATTGGCTCGATATGAATGAAATAAACTTGAAAGGGCCGTAAAACCAAAACAAAAAAAGGTATAGAGAGTGCTTTGACTGACCACTGTATTTGCATGCCAATAATCTGGTTGGAATCGCCTCTGAATGAAAAATATTTCATCATAAAACCGTGAAACTTCGATAACTCGAACATGGCTCGTTTACTATGACTAATTCGAACTAGTTCAGAGGTCTCTATAGGGAATTCTTCTTATCATTTTATCTTGAAAAGGTATGCTGTGTGTTTCGATTGTTTGATTCGAGGTTTAACGCCCCAATCAACACAATTTATGTCATTTTGGAGACGTTGCTTACAATTCTGTGGGACTCAGTAAACCAGACATTGAGATGAAATGACATCTCAATCCCTGCCGCCCAGTGAAACCAATAATGCTTATATGCATTGGACGGTCCGACTCACACCACTTTGTATGGGTAGGCTTAGATCGTTTAAATTGTTTACCGGTACTCATGTGCGGTTGGTTACGGCTCTGCGTGGAAAGCATCATGCAGGCCAATCTATTTCTCCTAGCCCCGTTGGACGAGTTGAACGAGGGGGGGGGGGATCGTATGTTTGTGTGTACTCATTAGAATCGCCTCAATGAGGCGATTCTAATGAGTACACACAAACATTTATTTTATAAAATAAAAATCAAAATAATATCCCAATGCCATCCACATCATTCTTCATGGTCAGTTTTGTTTTTGTTTGATTTTAGGTTTAACGTCCTCGTCAACACTGTGAAGGTCATATTGGAGACGTTGCTTCCAATTTTGTGGGACTTTTACCCGACACTGAGATGAAATGACATCTCAAGCCCTGTCGCCCAATGAAACCAATAGGATTTATAAGCATGGAAGGTCCGCCTCGCACCGCGGTTCCTGGACAGGCTTAGATCCTCTAAGCAGTTTACCAGTACTCGTGTGCGGGCCGGATTCAGCTCTGCGTGGAAGCATCATGCAGCCCATATATTTCTTCAAGCCCCTATGGGCTCCTCATGGTCAGGTGGTATGAGTTACCCTCGGTATGCGTTACCCTCAGTAATTCGAACTACTCCAATCTCGAACAAATATATTTGTTTCTGTAGGTATTCGAGTTATTGAAGTTCGACCTAATGTGTAGTTTTTTCGTTTTTCGCAACATACAATAAAACTTCAATGACTTTAATACAGCGATGGCACGTTTACCACGGCTGATTTTGGCCCCCGCCCATCAGGGCTTGAAGAAATAGATGTTGTTTTAATTAATAGTTTCTAATCCGATAAGCTCGGTCATTTTTATTTACAGTCCAACCTGTATTATGATTATGCAAGCACCAAAGGGACAACCAAAATATGCATGCTTAAGACAGGTGCTTGCTTAAGACAGGTGAAATTTAATGCATTTCTTACTCAAGACAGGTTGCTTGCGCAATAGAGGTGGCCACTAAGACAGGTTTTACAATATTTATTTGTTTATTTATTTATGTATGTATATGTATGTATGTATGTATGTATGTATGTATGTATGTATGTATGTATGTATGTATGTATGTATGTATGTATGTATGTATGTATTTTCAATATTTATTTATTTACAATATTTATTTATTTTTTATTATTAGAAAAGATTTCCTACCTTGGTCTGCACGTATATATTATCTCAATTATTGAAATTAATATCGTAAACTCCTGGAGTAAATTGTCTTAATCAAAATCGCTGACAAATAAATCAAGTATTAGGATTGTCGCATAATATATAGCCAGACTCGCTTTTGTCGCGGAAACAAGGTCACTGGATTAGTGTGATCATTGGACAGATAATCTTAAACATACTATATTTACTTTTTACCCATATATGACACATACAATCTTATCTTCCGCCAAACCACTTGGGACAGGTACATTTCCAGTTCCATTGGTGTCATATTTGTTGTAAATTTTAGAAAAAACAAACAGTGTAGTAGCTCTGATCAGACTTTCGTTTTGGAAACGCAGGGCATATTAACCCTTTTTGTACCAGATGGAATCTTCCTTTTCAAACTTTAGGGGTGTCAGGTTGTGTTTTCTTCAAAATTTATTTTGGAATTGGCTGAACTTTTTGCAAACAGTGTAGGCCCTGATCAGACGCCGCGTTCTGCGGCGTCTGATCTGGGTCTGCACTATTTGCCACTTACCCCTTTTGGGGTTTCTGGTACCAAATGGGTTAATGTGCGCATACAAAAGGTATTAAACCTGTATAACTTTCTTACCTATTTTGTATGTAATAACGCTTAAGCAAATAATAGGCTCTACTTATGGCTTGGCTGATGGTGTACTTAATGGTAATTGATTACCTTGAATAACAGGATTTCGCTGGAATAACATTTCGCACCCAAAAACATGTTTATTTGTATATCCTCTTAATTTTTTCACGTTTTTTACAAAAACAGGTATTCGACTGCAAACGTACTATTGAAATACTTTAAATAGGCACTACGAATCAAAATATTTACCCGAAATTATGAATCAGGTGGTGGGAAACAGACCACTGACCTTTACAATAACAACCAATGTGAGATATACTCCTCTCTCTCTCTCTCTCTCTCTCTCTCTCTCTCTCTCTCTCTCTCTCTCTCTCTCTCTCTCTCTCTCTCTCTCTCTCTCTCTCTCTCTCTGTGTCTCTCTCTCTCTCTCTCTCTCTCTGAAACTGGCCATTTATAAAGAAGTATAATTATTTGTTTGAAGCTTCATCAATCTCTACGAAAAGAAAAATATAATATTTATGCTTGAAACATAGATTGTAGTGCCTCAGTGAGTACTTCTGAACAATAAAAAGGGAGAATAGTGCATACTTTTCCCTGTATAAAGTGGGGTTATGAGGCTATTCATTAAACGGCATTATTTGTTTGTTTGATTTGAGGTATAACGTCTCCGTCAACACTATTTAGGTCATTCTAGAGACGTTGCTTCCAGTTTTATGGGACTTTTACCCACAATGAGATGAAATGACATCTCAAGCCCTGCCGCCCAATGAAACCAATAGGGGTTATATGCACTGGACGGTCTGACTCACACCGCTTTGCCTGGGCAGGCTTAGCCCATCTTTAGAAGAGCTTTACCAGTACTCGTGCGTGTGTGGTCAGTTTCAGCTCTGCATGGAAGCTGCATGCAGCCCATCTATTTCTCCAAACCTCGATGTGTGGACTTGGGCGTAACACGGCATTGTCAACGTGTGTTGCATCCACTCATGCTTACATAGTGTAGCCATACGAGCGGCATTCAATATTATATACAAACGGGAGTTCCCATTAACGGCTTTGGGCTGGTATGGGGGTCTATGGCTGAGACGAAGCGCCATGAGGCAACCTGTTTTTGCATTACGAAAACGCGCCTATATAAATACATTGTAAACATTACCACCGAAAAAAAAAGAAAATTTTAAGATGAACTAGATCTGCAGTCGATGGTATACCATCGCAAATACCCACTTTTTTCTATTAATAACACTAATGACTATATATTAGCTAGCCAAAACTACATGTAAGTTAAAAAAAGTTGCAAAGAACATTCTAACTGATAAGCAAAGTTTCAGAAGTGTAACTCTTATAGTTTAGAAGATATGGCAAAGTCATACTTTTTTACCTTTGACCTTGGGGTTATGTTGAGGTCCACCTAACGTATTCCAATTTATTCTATATTCCAACAGCCATCCAATAACCAAGTTTCAGAAGTGTAACTCCAATAGTTTAGAAGATATGGCAAAGTCATACTTTTTGACCTTTGACCTTGGGGCCGAGGTCACACCAAAAGTAGCCCAACATATTCTATATTCCAAGGGCCATCCAATAAGCAAAGTTTCAGAAGTGTAACTCCAATAGTTTAGGAGATATGGCAAATCATAATTTTTGACCTTTGACCTTGGGGTCATGTTGAGGTCAAGGTCACACCAAAAGTATCCAAATTTATTCTATATTCCAAGGGCCATCCAATAAGCAAAGTTTCAGAAGTGCAACTCTAATAGTTTAGAAGATATGGCAAAATCATACTTTTTGACCTTGGGGTCAAGGTCACACCAAAAGTAACCTGACATATTCTATATTCCAAGGACCATCCAATAAGCAAAGTTTCAGAGGTGTAACTCCAATAGTTCAGGAGATATGGCAAATCATAATTTTTGACCTTTGACCTTGGGGTCATGTTGAGGTCAAGGTCACAAAAAAGTTGCCCACTGCCATCTACATTCCATGTAATATCCACATGCAAAGTTTCAAAAGAGTAACTTCAGTGGTTGCAGAGGAGATCCAGTCACAAGAAACGTGACGGACGGACAGACGGACGGACGGACTGACTGACGCCAGAGTAAACTGTGGTACGAAAACAATATACCCGATTTTTCTTCGAAAAAGCGGGTATAAAAATTGTGATATTTTTCTAATTTCTGCTCAAAATATAGATTTTGGGTACTCGTTAGAACCGCCTCATTGAGGCGGTTCGTACGAGTAACCACAATCTATATTTTTATGTAGAAATAAGAAAAATAAGGTTTACCCCTGTAAACCCCAGCTTTTTCCTTTTTTCAATATAAAAATGGGGTTCAAGGGGGTCAGAATTATATAGGCGTGTTTTCCTGAAGGTCATCTGCGGACAAAAGTGTGCCGATCAGCGTGCGCATCTGGTGTATGATAAGTACCTTTTTTCATATGAGTCACTTATTTGGAATATAGATTCTACCACTGCTGATCTTTCTTTCTATTTGCAGTACATGTATTTTTAAAGTCCACAATTTTGTATCTATCAACCATTACGGACCGGCCCCGATAGCTCAGTTGGTAGAGTGTCCGCTCCGGGGAACGGGAGGTCTCGGGTTCGATCCCGGGCCGCGACATACCAAAGTCGTTAAAAATGGTACTAGCTGCTCCTCGTTTGGCACTCAGATTTACGGGGTAGAGCTAGGACTGGTCGATCCAGTGTCAGGATAATGTGACTGGGTGTGGTATCATGTAATGTGTCTGGGACATGATACTTCAGTGAGGCAGCACTATAAACGTGAGCATTGAGCTCCCTGTCGCAACCAGACACCGTCGTGATATGACTGAAAAATTGTTGAAAGCGACGTTAAACCCGAATTCACACACACACACACACACATCAACCATTACGGTATTGACCGAAAGGACAAAAGTTGTTTACAAAAGCTACACAAGTGAACCGATATTTTGATCAGGACAGTGAGACTGGGTACGTCAGCTGTAAGAGCAGATCGATTTTAAGAGCTGTTCAATTTGGTCGATCAAAACTTACACCCCTCCCCAACACACACACACTCACAAACACACTAAAACACCCGCCTCCCGCCCTTTCAAAATGGCTGAAAACAACACATCTTACATCTTAAGGTGAAAAAATACAGATCAGATGGGAACACCATCAACTGATATAAGGATTACTGCGTGCAACAGGATTCAATTCAGCTTTCGGGGAATAGCTTATTCTTTTCAGCCTACCCTGAAAAGTTCTGAGCCTGACCAAGAAGCAGGCATCGAACAGCCATGAAATTTTGTATTTGACTCAAATGAGTTCAAGTTTACCTGCAATAACGTAGAAATTCTAGACTTTGAAAATTGATACTAGCACGTTTTTGAGAAAATGGACAAAATCAGGCATCGTGGTGTCATCAAGTACCTCCATAAAAATGGGTTAGCTCCTAAGGACATTCATGCCGATAAGGTTGCTACATTAGGGGATGATGCTCCTTCGTATGCAAACGTGAAAAGGTGGGCAGCAAATTTTAAGATGGGCAAGGACAGCCTTGAAGGTGATGACCGGTGTGGACGACCCACAACGACAACAACTGGGGAAACCATCAGCCAAGTGCACAGGGCCGTGATGGATGACAGGCGTTTAACTGTGAATCAGTTAGCTAACACTGTTGGCATCTCCCGTGAACGAGTAGAGAACATTATACACAGTGAATTAGGAATGTCGAAGGTTTCCGCCAGATGGGTGCCACGGCTTTTGACGCTTGACCAAAAGTTGACCTGTCACAAGCCAACTTGACTATTTTTGAAGCAGACCAAGATGGTTTTCTTGACCGTTTTGTCACTCAGGATGAGTGTTGGGTTCATCACTTTGAGCCAGAGACCAAAAGACAATCCATGCAATGGAAGCATCCTGGCTCACCCCCTCCAAAGAAGGCAAAGGTCGTTTCCTCTGCAGGGAAGGTGATGGCATCAGTATTCTGGAATGCCAAGGATATAATATTCACAGATTACCTTCAAAAGGGCAGAACAATTAATGGGGAGTATTATGCAGATCTGCTAAAACAATTACAAAAAGCAATTAAGGCTAAACGACCCGGAAAATTGACAAAAGGGGTCTTGTTCCATCAGGACAATGCGCCTGCTCATAAATTGGTTGTCGCAATGGCTGCTGTGCATGACTGTGGCTTCACACTTGTCGATCATCCTACGTATTCACCTGTTCTAGCTCAGATTATTTCCTGTTTCCAAACATGAAAAAGCACTTGGCTTGGCAGCATTATCGGTCAGACGAGGAGGTGATAGCTGCTGTGGAGGAGTTTTTCAGGGACCAAGATGAGACCTTCTATACCACTGGGATCCAAGGACTCCAGCATCGCTGGAGGAAGTGTGTGGACAGGAAGGGAGACTATGTTGAATAATAAGGCACTTTCAGCATGGACAAACCATTGGATCTTGGTCAGGCTCAGAACTTTTTAGCCTACCCTCGTATGTGGCATGTGCAGACAGTGAAGCGGAATTTACCGGTATTCAATATGCTAAATATGGATTATGGTTTCGGGGTCGGTTCACAAGTTCAATCAACATTAGTTACGACCCTTCCCCTACAAAATGACGTCAATAAATTATAGTCACATGATAATGATATGAACTAACAATTAGCCAATTTCTTCTTATAGCAATAATGAATAAATAAATAAACAAATAAATAACTGAATAATAAATAAATAAATAAATAAATAAATAAATAAATAAATAAATAAATAAATAAATGAATGAATGAATATATAAAATAATGTGCACCTTCTCGGGTGAACATGGAGTGATTGTCGATTGTCATCTACAAAGATACTAATCAGAAAATCGTTTTGTGTTTTTTTTATCTAACTTCGGACAGCTCTAATAAGTGTAGTATTACTTTCGAGGGATAAATAAGATCAGGTTGATACTCAAAAGGTGGAACTCGCGAGTTTCATGGAGCAATCAAAACTGTTCGTTTACATATATAGAGCATCGAAGGAAATAGTGCTCTTTCTATTCTTTGATTACAAGGGCACAGTGGATTCATTGTTAAATGGTTAATATACAAATCATTTGATATAAGTGACTACAATTGTTTCTAATTCTAGAATGCATAACTGACAAATATCTGTCACCATTAATATAATGAGGCGGTACTTTTTGATACGTGATATCAACGAACAGAAAAGGCCAACAAATGATGAACTACATGTATATATTTTTTTATACCTAGCAGTGACCTGAAACAAATATTTTTTTTTTCATTGTGAAAGATACGATATTTTCACACTGTGAAAAATAATATGGCCATGCAGTCCGGACTATTTTTTAGCTCACCAGAGCCGAAGGCTCCGGGGGAGCTTATAGGATAGGCAGTTGTCGGTCGTCGTATGTCGTCCGTCGTTTGCTTGTTTGTTTGATTTGAGGTTTAACGTCCCCGTCAACACTGTAAAGGTCATTTTGGAGACGTTGCTTCCAATTTTGTGGGACTTTTACCCGACATTGAGATGAAATGACATCTCAAGCCTTGTCGCCCAATGAAACCAATAGGCATGGACGGTCCGCCTCACACCGCGGTTCCCGGACAGGCTTAGATCCTCTGTTTACCAGTACTAGTGTGCGGGCCGGATTCAGCTCTGCGTGGAAGCATCATGCAGCCCATATATTTCTTCAAGCCTCTATGGGCGGGGGCCGAGTCGTCCGTCGTATGTCGTCATCTGGCGTCAACACTTTCAAACGACATCTCCTCTTATCTGAAACCGCTGGGCGGACTGGGCCCAAATTTCATCTACAGCATCCTTGGGCTGGAGGATTGAAAGTTTGTGGGGTTTTTTTAAATGAAATTCGCCTTTATAAGTTGGTTGCTATGGCAACTTAGAGTTTCAATAGACTTATAATGGTGAAAATTGAAAAAATGGCATTAAGTGCCAAGCCTCTGCAGATATTTTGACATACTTTCATAGGAATGTTTCTTAAGCAATCTTCTATCTGCCATAGGATTTTAGACTTACTGCTCATTTTGTATTGGTTGCCTTGGAAACCAAAATGAAAAAAAAAAATAAAAAAAAAATACTTAAAATATCATCTTCTCAGAAACAATATGCTCTTTGAGGCTGAGACCTTATGGAAATACTCACCATATTTGCGCTAGCAGGTTATTTGTTTTTTTATGAAATTTGGCTCTTTAGTTTGATTGCTATGGCAACTTAGAGTTTCCATAGACTTATCGCGGCAATGGGGAAAATGAAAAATGGCATGTACTGCCAAGACTCTGCAGATATTTTGACAAATATTTTGTAGAAATGTTCCTTGAGTAAACTTCTTTCAGCCATATGCTTTTATGACAACCTGAGGGTCCTCCAGGTTGTGCCGGGCCAGGCCCCGCCCCCTCCATTTCATAAAAGGCCATATATCTTAGACACCATTCAGATCCCCACCCCAAACCATGTTTATTCTTGTTCCTTGTGATAAGACGCATTCAGGGACACCAACCTGAGGGTACCTTGGGTGCGCTGGGACCATGTCCCAAACCCTACACTTCGTAAATGGCCCAATATCTCAGAAACCGTTCAGATCGCCACCCCTAAACCATACATATTCTTGTTCCTGATGATAAGAATCATTCACTGATACCAACCTAGGGGTCCCCCGGGGTGCGCTGGGGCCATGCCCCACCCCTCCACTTCACTTTCTTGTTCCGTATGACACGACTCGCATTCAGTCACACCAAACTGGGGGCTATTTTTGTGCCGGAGCAATGTGCTGGGGCCATTCCCCGCCCCTCCACTTCATAAAATGCCATATATCATAGAATTCATTCAGATTTCAACCCCATTATCATATACATTCTTGTTCCTTATAATAAGACACATTCATTCACACCAACTTGTGGGGTCCACGGGGGCTGTTCCTCTCCAGGGCCTCACATCTCACAAACCGTCAGATCCCCACCCCTAAACCATATATATTCTTGATCCTTATGATATTGCACATTCAGTGATACCAACCAGGGCTCTGGCTGTTGGGTCCACGCCCCACCCCCTGCCTAATATTTCAGATACAGAGTCCGCATTGGTGCTCATTGGGGTATGGGGGTTTGGTTTATATAATTGGTAGATTAAAATCATATCTTGTTAAAGTACATGGCTGCCAGTGAGCAGTGCCCCTCCCCATCCCGAGTTCTGGTGAGCATAGTGACCGATTGGCCTCTTGTGTGTGTGTGGGTGTGTGTGTGTGGGGGGGGGGGTTGTTACAAGACGGTTCAAAAGTGGTCTTTAAGACCACAGTTGAACAGTCCAAAAGACGGTCTTCCACAAAAGCACACTGAAGGTCAAAATCACAAAGAAAATGTAGCTTTAACCTTCCAAATATGCTTTAAAAACAAAATTTGTATTAATTTTAGGTGGTCTTAATAGTGGAATTTCATTGTATTTGATTAAGCCAGTAGAATTAAAATCGTACGCCTTGCGCTATTGACGGGGACGTTAAACCTCAAATCAAACAGATCAAACAAAAGACAGACAGGCAGACAGACAGACAGACAGACAGACAGAATGGACAAAAACTATATACCCCCTTGCATACTTCGTATGCCGGGGGTATAAATAGATGGGCTGCACGATGCTTCCACGCAGAGCTGATACCGCCCGTACATGAGTCCTCGTAATCTGCTTAGAAGGTCTAAGCCTGTCCAGGAAAACTGCTGCGAGTCGGCCCATCCATGCATATAAACCCTATTGCTTTTAATTGGACGGCAGCGATTGAGATGTCATTTCATCTCAATATCGGGTAAAAGTCCCATAAAATTTGAAGCAATGTCTCCAAAATGACCTAAATAGTCTTGACGGGAACGTTAAACCTCAAATCAAACAAACAAACTGTTGACGCATAATGAAGTAAAATTAAGTATGCCACCCATCGCCGCAAAATGTAATAATTCTTTCATTTTGCTCAAACCTCTTAGTATCGACGCATAATGTAGTAAAAACGACATTTTATTTCATTTCGCGTCGACTATGCCAACGCATAATGTAGTAAAAATTTCATAATGTAGTAATTATTACATTATTACATTATGCGTTGTAACAGGGGTTGTTACATGTAAATTAAAAGAAAATTTGCTTTTTTTTTTCGATAAATACGCACGAGTGAAATAAGTGAAAATTCTCATGGTTTCAACACTACACGATATGAAATACTTTAGGTATTCGTCTAAAAAAAGTAAATAGCCTCTAGATACTGTGGGTAAGTAAAAAGTCAAACAGACAGAGAGATCCACGGATACAGTCAGAAACTCGGTAAGACCTCAATTTCCGGCATTATCCGTTAACCCTTACAATAGGTTTGGGTTTCTTTTCTGTACCGGAGACGGCTGTTTATTATTACATTTTGTATTATTATTATTATTATTATTGGTTTTGGTTTTACGGCCTTTTTTCAAGAGTATGTCACTCATTTCAAGCCGATCGTTAAGCAGAGGTGGACGAAAACTTTAGTAACCCGAAGTAAAACGACATTGCCTTCCGTTGCAGAACTTGACCCGAGCGAAAGACTGATGTTATGAGCTATTTATCTTCATTAGAAAAACATGCCCATGTGAGATAATACCGTCCAAGATGGTGTCAGAAATGACAAATATTAGGTAAAAATTGTAACAGCTTTCTTATCTCTGCTTTCAACATAGATTGTTGGTACTCGTTAGAACCGCCTCAATGAGGCGGTTCTAACAAGTACCCACAATCTATGTTGTTGAGAAAAAATACAGCAGATGATGTCTACACCCGTAAATCTCACTTTTCTCTATATAAAGAGGTGTTTAGAGGGACCTGCGTCACACGGACTTGTTATCGAGATGTTAAAGAACAAAACAACGTCAATCAGGGTCAGAGTGGTTGAGTCATCTTGAGCCAACCAAATAAATCTCGGGACGTAAAGGAAGTGATACAGGTTTTATCGCGTATTTAAAAGCATTTGATTGGGCCGACTGTGTTAATCCATTTTGAGCCACCCAAAGTAAAGGAAGGGCATTCAGTTTAATCATTTATTCAAATGCACTTTTGTTTGAGTCGATAATTTATCCATATTTTATAACATCATTATATCGAGCTTTGGGGCTGGGCCACAAGTTCTACCAGCATTCGATCCCCGCCCATCGGCGCTTGTAGAAATAGATGGGTTGCATGATGCTTCCACTGAGAGCTAAAACCGACCGCGCAAGAGTACTGGTAAACCGCATAGAGGATCTAAGCCTGCCCGGGCAAAGCAGTGCGAGTCGGACCGTCCATGCTTATAACCCTATTGGTTTCATTGGGTGACAGGGCTTGAGATGTCATTTCATCTCAATGTCGGGTAAAAGTCCCACAAACTTGGAAGCAACGTCTCCAAAATGACATGTACAGTGTTGATGAGGACGTTAAACCTCAAAACAATCAATCTACCAGCATTACTTACGACCCTTCCCCTACCTAGGTTTACAGCGATGTTATGACACATGATAATGGTAAATAATCATCAATCGACCCAAAGTTACTAAGTGCACGTGACCAAAAAATTTTGTACAAAATCCAAGTAACAGTTAATGTAGGTTCTTTAGACATCTGGTCTTGAAGAAATATGCATAGATTGGGGCTACATGGTGCTTCCACGCAGAGCTGATTCCGACCGAAATTGAGTACTGTTAAACCGTTTAGGTCTAAAGTGATGAGAGTCGGACCGCTCCATAAACCCTAGCAGTTTCTATGGGCGATGGGGCTTGAGAAGTCATTTCATCTCAGTGTCGGGTAAAATGTGTTGACGGTGACGTAAAACCCCAAACAAACAGATCCTCCTGACGTTACAGTCTGTCGTTATGTAATCAACCTACAATAGACTTGTTTACTTGAACATTGGCTAGTATGGTCAGGGATTCTTAAAGGGCTAAACGACACAGTCCCAGTCTCTTCAAAACCTACCAAGCATACACACGTCGCTAGGGCAACGTCAAATATACGTCGGTGCAACGTCACGCGTGACGTTGCACTGACATAGGTGTGACGTTGCATAAACGCCATGACGTTGTACCAATGTTGATATGACGCCACAGTTACGTCATGTGCTTGTTGGCTTATTCAGAGACAATCGGTCCATCGGTGCTGTCAATGCTTTGATATTTCATTTAGCGTTAAGCAAAACTGAAGCAAGCAACATTCTTATTTTGTGATGTTTTATTTCAGAGAAAATCACGCGAACCCTGTATCAGGGGAAACAACCTACGTCAGAGCAGTGACGTCATAACCATTCGTAGGTTTGTCGGCGTTTACTACACAAAAGGCAGTTGTCACAAAAAGTAGGCGCAGTCGGTGCATTAGGTCATAAAAGAATAAAATATACTGAAATCTGTCTCAGAAATTTGACCCTTTCTTTAAATAATTCGACACAAGCTGATTTGGCAATGATGTCGGAACTACCATTGTTTACAGCGCCGAAACAAATCTTGTGGCGAAGCTATGGAAGACTTTTCAATGTTTCTAGGTGGATTTAGCTCACTGATGGGATGCAAATATTATTCGTTACCAGCTGAAGTATGTTTTCTGGAGATTCGTAATGTACATATGTAGTTTGTAGCATTTTATTTACCCTATTTACATCAATATGGCCGCTTCTGAAATGGGTACGACATCTCTGCTGTGACGTAGGTTGTTCCCCCTGCCTGTATGATTCACATGAAATGTAGGCTAAAACTTTATTTTCACTGCAAAATGAAAATGTCGGGTCACACGAAATGCTCGGTCTAAGTTTATTTGTGAAGGACATAAAATGAGTCCGTGGCGAAGTATAAGACTTATTTTCGCTGCAAAATTAGAAAAGATATTGTAGAATATCACCTCCCCTGGGATTAAGATGTTTTAAATCTCTTTCACAAATACACTTTGCGGTGTACCGAGCATTTTATATATCTAATGTCAAGAATAGACTTAAAGGTGCATTATTGAGCTATCGGGCTTCAAAAATGAAAAGCGTGTTTTTCGGTTTTATTTCTTCTATTCATGTAGCTTTGTCATTTGTAATCTTTTGAAACCAAATACCACTTCAGAACTTTGTGAAAATCGTCGTTTTCATTTTTGTTTATTTGTTGTTGTTGGGAATTTCCATCTAAAAATATTCCTGTCACGTGACAAAAAGCCGGGCAACATCACTGCGGCGAACAAAAAGAAGGCGACCTCCGGTTCATCTGAGGAAAGTAGAATTTTTAGTCCAAATTACAAGTATTTGACTTTCAACGGCACTGACACAATACTATCATGCATGTTAATCTGTTATCAAATGCTAACGCATCAATTTACAGGCAAGAAGATCATTTTGCCGTCAATATCTAAGGAAGAATTTCTGAATCGATGAGAATTGACATGGGGTCGTTTCAAAGATACACAAAAACCGCATAAATGTGAGAGTACATGTATGATGTGGGTATTTGTTAGAATTAGACGATACTAGCAATAACCTTTTGATTTGTTTGATTTGAGGGTTAACGTCCCAATTAACACTGTTTAACGTCCCCATCAACACTGTATAAGTAATTTTGGAGACCTAGCTTACAATTTTGTGGGACTTTTATATACCCGACATTGAGATGAAATGAGATCTCATTCCCTGTCGCTTACGGGCCTCCGTGGCCTAGTGGTTAAGAGCGCTGACTCTTGATCATTAGGTCTCTCACCGCTGTGGTTCGAGCCTCGCTCGGGTCATATGTGAGACGCCAAGTTCTGCAACGGAAGGTCAGATGGTTTTTCTCCGGGTACTCCGGTTTTCGCCCACCTCTGATTAACGATCGGCTCGATATGAGTGAAAAAATCTTGAAAGGGCCGTAAAACCAAAACCAAAAAAAAAAAAAATCCCTGTCGCCCAATGAAACCAATAGGGTTTATATGAATGGGCGGCCCGACTCGCACCGCTTTGCCTGGACAGGCTTGGATCCTTTAGGCGATTTACCAATACTCCTAAGCGGTCGGTTTAAGCTCTGCCTGGCACCATCATGCAGCCCACCTATTTCTTCAAGCCCCGCCATGGGAGCCGAGCAAGAACTTTTTAATACCGAAACAAAAGAGAAACACAATCCATATTCCCACCGCCCATCGGGGCTTGAAGAAATATATGGGCTGCAAAATGCTTCCACGCAGAGCTGTAACTGAGCCGCAAACGAGTACTGGTAATTAGATGATCTAAGCCTGGGCAAGCAAAGCGATGCGAGTACTGGGCGACAGGGCTTGAGAAGTCATTTCATCTCAATGTCGGGTAAAAGTCCCACAAAATTGTTATCAACGTCTCCAAAATGACCTTTACAGTGTTGAAGGGGACGTTAAACCTCAAACCAAACAAACAGACGTGCACCAGGACCTTTCTACTCACTGATACTGGGATCGGCCACATTTTACCATTACTTGCAGATTTACAGCACACATCAATCTTGCAATTACGGTAGAGGTCTTGACCTGCACAGCGCCGGCCTCGGTAGCTCAGTCGGATGCATGGGGAAGCAGGTTCGATACCTGCCGGGGTCGGCAATATTCTTTCGCGGGGATTGATCATGAAATCTTTTCTACGGTCATTCTCTCCATTCCGCTGGCTCAAGAAGGGCAGTTGTCAGTTTCTGGCGAAAGAATGTGCACTCTCCTGGTTACCTCTTACGTATAAGCCTGCCCAGGAAAAGTAAACTGACAGGCTCAAAAACGGCCTTAATAGTGTTGACTTGGCCGTAAACCCCAAAACAAACAAACAGTTAACCTGCATGGGGGGATGACTCTCCCTGAACAGGGCGCCTCCAGTTTGTTTGTTTGATTTGAGGTTTAACGTCCCCGTCAGCACTTTTAAGGTCATTTTGGAGACGTTGCTTCCAATTTTGTGGGACTTTTACCCGACATTGAGATGAAATGACATCTCAAGCCCTGTCGCCCAATGAAACCCATAGGGTTTATTAGCATGGGCGGTCCGCCTCGCACCGCGGTTCCTGGACAGGCTTAGATCCTCTAAGCGGTTTACCAGTACTAGTTGGCGGGCCGGATTCAGCTCTGCGTGGAAGCATCATGCAGCCCATATATTTCTTCAAGCCCCTATGGGCGGGGGCCGGTGCCTCCAGTTAAACGTTCCGATCCAAAGGACGGTGCGCATTTTGACATTCATCGCTGTAAATGGTGTTCAGACACCGAAATAATCATCGCCGGGTCGAACCGAGGGCCTCTGGCATCTGAGTCAAGTGCACTAACCACTCTGGGCTTAACCATTGAGCTGTCACGCTCAGTTTATTACATAAACTCCAGGTTTGCAGGATGAAACTCTGCACAGTAATCGGCTCTTTCGCTGTACATTTTGTCGTTCTCCCTGCTCGGGGGGGGGGGGGGGGGGGGTGATGTGAGTACCAGCTGATAGCAAGCCGGCGGAATGAACAACAGACAGCGCATAAATGTCATCCTACTGGATTTCAGTAAGGCCTTTCACGAGGTTCCGCACAATTTCATTGCTGATGGATACCAGAAAGTCGTAATTGATGATTTCTTCGTCTGCGCCCGTTACTTCTGGTGTTCCACAGAGTACAGTGCTCGGCACTCTCCTCTTCCTCATATACATCAACGATTTGCCACCACGCGTCTCCCCTGTTCGCTGATCACTGCCTGTTGTACCGAGTTGCTGTCGCTCAAGAGGACTTTAATCATTTACAAGCATGGGAGAGAGACTGGTAGATGCGTTTTCACCCAGACAAGACTTAGTCTGAGTACATCAGAATCGGCAACAAAAGCAAGATAATGGATTCATCATACAACATCCATTGCCAGAAGTAAAGCAAAAAACCTGGCTATAGACAGTACACTGGTGTGAAATAGTCACACTGACATGCTTAGACTAGCTTCTAGTCGGATATCATATTTTAAAGTTAATAAGTAATATTCTTCTACCCCTTATTTGATCTTGGGAAGATATACTCTGACTAAAATGCCAGTTTGCCTTATCAGTTGGTGTTCGGTAAGGGGTACAGAAAGGCAATAAACATTTCATGACTGTAGCTGTAATCAATCATTTACCAAGGATCTTGCGAGGTAAAATTCGCATTGTACTAGACCTTGGTGCCTGAGACAAGATTAAAGTCCAACAAGGTTTCATATTTGATAAAAACACACATGAAGGTTGGTAATTGGTTAATATGACATCAAGGTCTAGTAGCTAGACTATGACATGCTATCTACGACAGACAGCCAGACAGTTGCTTTCCTATCCTACGCAGGAATCTCTCTGCATGCCCAAAGGACATCAAGGCAACAGCATACAAGTCACTAGTTAGACCTAAACTAGAATATGCTGCCACCCCCTGGGACCCCTACAAACAAACTAGTCCAGGTCAATCGCAATCTTCCGCTCACATCGTCTATCTTACTGATCATATGCATATTGGAAATGAAAAAGAGAGGTTGGTAAAACCTAGTATTCCTTGAATTTCTCGAATCAAGGTCTGCTTTAATTAAGGAAATTTAGTAATCCCGGATTGTTTTGTTATTGACGAAGAGCTCTGTGTGAATGATCCATGCAGTTTTCTTTCAAAAAACAAAATACAGAGGAGTACGGCAACTTGGATTTTTCAAGTACGGCAACTTGGATTTTTTTAAGTACGGCAACTTGGAAAAAAAAATGCTGAATTAACTGTACGGTTACTTGCGTCACAATATTGCAAATTTGGAAACTACTGACACCATTTTGACATCGTTTGAAAGGAAAGGCCGTGGTTATTATCATGTTTGGTTTCATCACATAGGGATCGATTATAATGCTAGTGCTGATCGTAAATCAATCTATTTTGCATGAAACAGATGGAGATGTGAAATCTACACCAGGGCCATATTTCCTTTTGAGAATTCTTTGTCGTTGCTTTCGCTTTGTTTCATTACTGAAAATACTTTGGAAGAAAGTCTGTCCCCTATTGGTCTATTCAACGGAAGGAACTTTCCTTTCGTGATGGGAATTTTTTTTTTTTTTTTTTTTTTTTTTTTGTTGTTGTTTTTGTTTACGAAATAAAGTTTGTTTTTCAGTGAGCTGAAATAGTTTCTACTTCGTTCTTGTGAAACTTACAACTAGAATAGACGTTAGTTTATGCTTTGAGAAGTGTTTATTCCTTTGACGAGAGTTTATTCAAACGAAGGTCCTGTAATATGCATACTATACTCCAGTTATTTAAGATTATGAGTGAGGCCATTATTATTATTATTATTTTTTTTATTTTATTTTATTTTATTTTTTTTTTGCATTACGAAAACATGCCTATTCAAATAAATTGAACATATTTCCACTAAAAAAATGAAAATGTTCAGATAAAAGATTCTGCTATTTTTCATAATTCAGCTCAAAACATAGATTTTGGGTACTCGTTGGAACCGTCTCGACCAGGCGGTTTCAGACGAGTACCAAAGATCTATGTTTTTGGGCAGAAATGCGAAAAATAATGTACACCCCTACAAACCCCATTCTACTGGATAAAAGTGGAGTTTAAGAGGGTCAAAATTGCATTGGCATGTTTTCATGATGGTCTTCTGTTTTTTTTTTTTTTTTTTTTTTTTGTTGTTTGTTTTCGAAATCGCCCACGTGCACACATGTTTGCAATTTTTGTCTTGTATATTCTAACCATTTCACATTTGTACGGTTTAGTAACGCCACAGACAACAAAAAGCTACTTTAAAGAAGGTGATTTAAGGTTCCTCAATACAGTTATTTCACTACATTTGAGGTACTGAAAAAATCATATTTGCAAGTAGTTACCCAAACAGATTTTTCATCAAATGGTAGTCCATTTAAATGTAAGAATATGAAAGCAAAATATTTTTATTGGAAAGTCACCATGTTAGTAATTTATTGCATTTTTCCATGGTTTTGCAAAAATGATATCTTAATCCACAGAACAAAAATGTGTAAAATACTATCATAGAATTGTGGCTAAAGGTTGCCTTTAGGCACTGCAAGGGTGGAATTTCAAGTAAAATACCTAAATAGTACTGAAAATTAATGATTCCTCCCCCACCCCCAAAAAATGGAATTATTTCACCTGGTACTATTTTTAAATTCAGTGTATGGTGGCCAAAAATGACCAGTTCTACCAAGTTGGCAGTAAGATCACTGATTGGGTTGAGGTGTTGCAATCTCTTGCATTTAGCTTGTAAAATGATTGACCTTCTTTGGTGCTTTTAGTATTTCATTTTATATATTTCATTCATGCAATTTATAACAATTTATGAATCACTGCACCAAAGTTTCACTGTATTATTGATTGTGTTTACTGGGTGGGTGATTTGATACTGGAATAAAATCCAAAACCAAAAAAAAAAAAAAAAAAAAATATGATAAAAAGAGTTTATCCCCATATTTGAACTGAAAGAATGAAAGCAGCCTGTTCAGCACCAGGATTTTTGTCCAAAAGGCTTCTGATCACTTCCAATAACTGCTATGTTATAGCAGTGATTTTTACCCATTGATTTGTTACATCAGAATCAGAATCAGAATTGTTACTGGTGACACGTCAAATGACATTCATACACCAGGACCTGTGATATGGGAAGTTAGTCCCTAGCTCTAACCAAAGATGTAAACTTAGCTACACAATCATCAGCACCTTCCGCCGTCGAAATAATAGAATCCGGAAGGGCATTCCAATCTCTAATGGTTCGGGGGAAGAACGATTTTTTATAAATATCCGTTCTTGCAGTAAGGGTCTGAAACGTCATTGAATGGTGCTTTCTACAGTGCCTAGCCGGGGGAACAAGGTCATCTGTTGGAATGCTGGCAGCACCCTTTAGACCTTTGTATAAGAGTATGAGCCTACTGTCTTTCTCCTTTTCTTGAGAGACTCCCATCTTAATTTTCCTAGAATTCCAGTCATGCTCCCAGTTTCAAAGCAGTAATTTCCAGTTACAAATCTAGCCGCTCTATTCTGAACTTTTTCAATTTCTTCATTTAGGACCACTCCGCTTGGGTCCCAGATGCAACTACCATATTCCAAGATTGGGCGAACAAGTCCCCTGTATGCTGTCTCTTTCACATCCTGGGGACACTGATGAAGATTTCGCCTCAGGAATCCAAGAGTTCTATTCGCCTTTGTACACATATTGCTAATGTGTGTATTCCATCTCAAATCGTGAGTGATTGTCACGCCAAGGTATTTAATGGAATTCACATTTTCGAGGACCGTTCCCTCTAAAGTGTAAGAAGCCTCAACTTTATTAGATCTCTTCCTTGTTATCTGCATAATATTGCTTTTAACTGGCTGAAATCTCATGCCCCATTTTCGGGCCCAACATCCTAATCTATCTATGTCAGCCTGAAGTTTCAGTGAGTCATCTGTATCTCTAATTTCCCGGTAACAAACACAGTCATCTGCGAAAAGTCTTATTTCTGAGTCAATGTCAGAGGAAATATCATTGATGTACAGGGAGAACAATAGAGGACCAAGAACAGTCCCTTGTGGGACTCCAGACAAAACTGGCGCCCATACTGAAGATTCACCATTAACAACAACACGCTGTTTTCTGTTCACATGAGTCACCATAAACAAATAATTGATGTTTGGACATATTTATCTAATCCAATTAATGATCTGTTGTGTCACCTACTTACCAATGTGCGGGTTGGTAAAATTTCATAGAAGCCCAATGCTTTTAATATGTTTTGCTGAAAGAAGTTAAAAAAGAAATCTACCTTTTTCAACTTGTTTACTTGGGAACAGGGGTGAACAACACAAACAGGACAATGTTACACGTAGAAACTAGTTCAGAAATGAAGGCATACTATTCATGAATTAACAAACAAATTATGTTAGAAAGTACGTGAAATTAGGCGCAAGACAGTTTCAAATATGAATATTATGTTTTAAATTTAAAGCAATGGTGTACTATTGTTTTTTGGGGGGAAATTAGTTCCAAGGCGTATGAATACGTTTTTGCATTTGGCAAGATGGAAATCTCTTCAATTTGACAGCTACACTAATTTATCAGTGATGACAGGCTTCCAAGATAGGCGATTTCATTATGGTATACGCAGGAAGAAGGCTACATAGCTGACTTTTCAAGGTATTTCCATTGATGATGGAGAAAATAAAATGTGGAAGGCATAATTGATGAAATCTCAGCATTTCAGATTTACCGCAAGAAAAGGAGATGATGGCGCCCATCGAGAATAAACATGTCAAAAAAATCTGGTTTTCAATTCAGGTAGCCTTTTTGATAGAAAGCTTTGTCCGAGTCGTTAGTATTTGAATTGAACTATTGATCTGCAGCTGTTTTAGTAACTTTTAAAAAGTCTATAAAGCGGTTTCCTTTTTTCCTGGTAAAAGTGAAAAATACAGAATTTCATTTATTTTCAAAGGCACAGGGATGTTGCTAATGCAAGAAAGTATTTGCTGTAATAACCGTTTATACCTCCAACCCTTTTTCTTGTGGGACATGGATTTTTAAACGGAAATCAGGATTATATTTTGGGGAAAATCAACTTGCAAATCTTTCATCTATATTTTTCTTGTGCAAATGTATTGAGGAAACTTAAGATGTCCTGAGATAAAAGTACTTTCATAAATTTCTTTTCCGTTCACAAAAGGTTACTTTCGCTGTAATATAAAGGGCAGCTTAAATAATTTTCATCCTAGTTGTAATCTAAAACTGTTAGTTTAACACTTAAATACCAGCATTTTAAACAAGAAGTGCATATCTGGTAAAACGCAGCATTATGCCGCCTTTCTATGTTTGGATTCCATGTCCCAGTGAGATTCTATAATGGGGCGGTCTAAGTCCCTCTGGAGGGTGACCGAATAATCAGTGTCACAAGCAAATAGGCGAACCCGGGACCACACATTGTCGGGTAGGTCGTTAAGGTATAATAACAATAATATTGTGCCTAGAACTGATCCTTGTGGTACACCTGAAGTAACTGGAACCTCATCTGAGTACTCACATTCAAGTGCAACTGTCTGACTTCTTTCAATCAGAAAAGACTTAATTCACTGGATAGTTAATCCATGTACCAGTAGCTTGCGAAGAAGCTTCATGTGATTCACCTAGCCAAAGGTCATGCTAAACCCAAGATAAGATCTATTTGTTGACCATTTAATCATGATCTGGTAAGGTCATAAACAAGCAGAATCACATGAGTGTCACAAGATCTGCGCTCCCAGGCTGTTGAGTATTTTGTGATCATAAGGTATGTCCAAACCAAATCTTATGCGGCGAAATTTAGTTTCAACCTACAAAAATCCATTTTTTGAAGGATTTTCTGCTTGTCGGAATTTTGTAAACCTGTCCCCGTAGAAAACCTAAAGCAAATTCTTATATGCCCATTATGACATAAAGACCACATTGGTAATGGGAAATTGTTTTTAAGAAATAGGTGCGATATGGGCATAAGAGCAATTTACGATCTTACTAGTGAGGAAGTGGTATTTTATAGTTTTGAACAGTTAAAGGCGAAATATGATATAAGGGCCACATTTTTAGACGACCACCATGTAGTAAATAGTATTTCTCAAGTATGAAAAGATCAAATTCACATGAATCGTGTATTTGCTGTTAAATTTAAACAAAATGTAGTTTGTAACATATACTTTCAAGACTTGATTAGTTCAAAGAAAGGGCGTAGACTATTTATGATATTTTGGTTAGAGTAAACGAATACATTACACAAACAAAATGGCAAACGGAGATAGGAGATAAAGTGGAAAAAGAGCATTAAAGACATTTCTCGAGACAAAACTACGCGACTTTCAATACAAAATCAATAATAAAAATTTAGTAACACATTCATTTCTATTTAAAATTAATAAAATCAGGGTTGTAGTTACTGTAATGAACAACCAGAAAAAAATCCATTATTTATTTCTTAGATGCCCAAAAGTAAGAACGTTTTAGACTGAACTTTAATCATGGTTGACCACAAATGTAAATCCAGAAATATCGCTAGAGGATCGTAAAATATTTTCACACGGTGGTAAAGCAGAAGTGGTCAATTACATCTCACTCTCTCTCTCTCTCTCTCTCTCTCTCTCTCTCTCTCTCTCTCTCTCTCTCTCTCTCTGTTTTAGAAAAATATTGTATATACGAAAACAAATTTGTTTCTATGAATAAAGTGCTTAGCGAGAGATACATTTCACTCATAAACAACAGGTTAGATAAATTCTTTAAGATTAAAGCCCCTCTCTCGCCCAGCCCAGTGGAATTCGTTTCACTGACCGCTCCAAGGCGGTTCTTCTGTCGCTGTTTATTTTTGTTATGGTTTGTCTTTGAGTGTTTGTATCACTTATTTTATTTTGTTTTGGATATCGAATTGGCCACTTTGTGGAAAAGTAACTGTCCTATTGGCTTTCCGCTATTGATGTTTCCATTAGGGTCTGTTGTTTCATGTTTGTGTTTCTTTCCCCTTTGGTAACTCTGGTGGGAGCTGTGGGTAAATTGTGTCGATTCCTGATCATTGCCTACACTTCTATGTTCTACATATAACTACTTTTACCCAAACACTGATGATTCATGAGGCCTATTCCGACTTTATATTTATGTTTGGTGTCAGGGTTCTGTTTTCCGTCGACTATCTGCCACACATATAGTGCAGTAGACTTGTACCATTAGCTATAAAAGGCACATCTTGTAGAAAATACATGTACATTGTTACTACAGTTTGTTTTCTGCTCTCCCATGAAAGAATTTTATTATTTTTTTTTTTTTTTTTTTTTTTTTTTTTCAAATTGATTATCATCGTCTATTAGCCATTACGATGTTACACCCGTATGACTTTGTGCATTCTTTCATATCTTAACAATATTTACTTTACTGGTGAAAAATTGTGATAGTTTTCTCATTTATGCTTCAAACATGGCTGTTGGTGCTCGTTGGAACTGCCGCAGTGAAGTGGTTCTATCGAGTACCCACGGCGTATGTCTTGGAGCAGGAATGAGAAAAAATAATTATTGTATACCCAGTCAGACGCGCATCCGACTGAGGTACTGAGGCCGACGATTATCATACGAGATATTTTGGCCAGCAATAATCGAGTGTATGTAAACGTAAAGTGCAGATAACTCCATGTCAACAGACATACAACGTCTAAACAACGTCGTGTCAACGTCAATGCAACATCACTGCGATGCATTGACGCTGACGCAGCAAATTGTATACCCAGTTACAAAATATTGTAACCCCCAGTTCTCTCTCTATAAAGTTGGGTTTAAAAGGGCGTTCATTGCACGGACCTGTTATCGTAATGAATCGTCTTATTATTAACATTGCTAGAGATACTCGCCTACCAGTCGAGGAAGACAGAAGACCAACTTCTATCGTACATGTTGTCTAAACTGAAAAGCACTCACACAACCTTTCAATAATTCCCTGTCCCCTTTTTTGTACTTTCTCTCATCTACTTACTTCTAAAATATGTTCTAGAAAGGATTGTCCTTTGGAAACAAGGAAAACAAAACTGTAAACTAGATCGCGCAGTCGATGGCGCGCCATCGCAAATTCCCACGTTTTGACCTCTTCCAGGGACCCCTGGGGGCTGGTCCAAAAATTAATGTGCTCTTGCAGAAGCCATTCACGTATGTAACTCACACACCAAATTTTGGTTGAATTCCAATGAACGGTGTAGGAGGAGATAGCCGGACAGACGGACGGACGGACGAACGGACAGACGGAGGCGATAACAATATCCCCACTTTTCTTCGAAAAACGTGGGGATAAATATGGAGTGTACATGTTTTCTGGATCAGACCAGCTAGTTTTGCCCAATTAGGCCTCATCAGTGACCCTAAAAAATTTCAAAATTCACCACTGGAAGGGCAAGAAAATATAAACTACACTATGATGTTGGGCAGGGAGACTTTTTACGACCTCCACACATTCCCAGACACCAGCTTTAGTGACGTTAAATATGTTCTAGAAATGGTTATCCTTTGGAGTGAGTGAGTGAGTGTTTGAGTTTTACGTCCCACCAACAGCTAAGGCCATACTGAGACGGGACCTAGGTTTAAAGACTCATCCGAAAGTGTGTATCCTTGGAAGCAAGGAATGCACCACAAAACTGGAACATATGGAGTGTACATGTTTTCTGGGCCAGAATAGCTAGTTTCGGCCAATAAGGCCTCATCAGTGACCCTCAAACCTTTTCAAAGCTTTCCAAAAATGTCTGCACAAGAATTTCAGAGAAAATAAGTTCAGTTAATATGGCATTAGGATAACACATCCGTGGGATATAGTAAATTTCTCAAACCTTAAAAAAGGCATCTTTTTCTGCTGAAGATTTGTGATATTTTTCTTATTTTTACTCCAAACATAGGTTTTGGATGCTCGTTAGAACCACCTCATTGAGGCGGTTCTAACGAGTACCCACAGCCTATGTCTTGGAGCAGAACTAAGGAAATTAATGTTATTCCCCGTAAACCCCAGTTTTCTTTATATAAAATTGGGTTTAGTGGGGTCTTAATTTCACGGACTTGTTCACGTGATGGGAAGTGGTTTTAGGTTCTAGCTTTACGTAATAACGCCAAATTAGGTCATTACCTGCCGTCCGTATTTTTTTTTTTTTTTTTTTTTTTTTTTGGTTTTACGGCCCTTTCAAGATTATTTCACCCGTATCGAGCGATCGTTAATCAGAGATGGGCGAAAACCAGAGTACCCGGAGAAAAACCACCTTACCTTCCGTTGCAGAACTTGGCGTCTCACATATGTCCCGAGCGAGACTCGAACCACAGCGGTGAGAGACCTAATGATCAAGAGTCAGCACTCTTAACCACTAGGCCACGGAGGCCCGTTACCGTCGGTATGATCATTTTCCACATTAATCTGGTACTTTTGAGTAACAAGTTCCGGAGCCGATGCTACACGCTATGTCAATTTCGTTGTTGCATCGACTTTGCTGCGTCAGCGTCAATGCATCGTTGTTTAGACGTTGTATGTCTGTTGACTTGGACGTTGTTTAGACGTTGTATGTCTGTTGACATGGAGTTATCTGCACTTTACATTTATATACACTTGATTATTGCTGGCCAAAATATCTCGTATGATAATCATCGGCCTCAGTACCTCGGTCGGATGAACGTCTGACTGGTGATCAGAAAGGCGCGTGTTCGGTACCTGCCGGGTCGGCAACATTCTTTCGTGGAGATAGACGATTAAATATTTTCCACGGCCATCCTCTACCACTGGGCATCCGCTGATTCAAGAAGGGCAGTTGTCAGTGGCGAAAGAGTGTGCACTGTACTGGTTAACTGCTGATGCCTCGGTCACAAATTCGGCGTACCCCGGCCGAGCTATACTATACGTTGTGGTCGGCCGAGCAGTCCAAGCCGAGAAATGGGTGTCTGGCTCGGTTTTGGCAAAAAGTATGCCGTGTGGGGCCTAGAGAGACATCCGCCGGGAATCGGGCGGTGTCAGCCTAAGTTTTGCGGGGAAGCATCGGCGTATACGCCGGGCGGAAATAGGCCGGTGCACTGCAGGTTACCGACCGTATACCCGGCGATTGTTACTAGTCCCCGAGCATCGGTCGATGTTCCGCAGATGTCCGCCAAGTTCCCGGCCGCCGGACAAGGGACGGGTTTACCCCAGCCGGGAATTGTCCAGTTGTTCAGGGGTATATAAACTGCATCCTCTCCTGCCTATACAACAAATGGGTCAGCTCTGTTGGTGGGTGAACATCCTGTTTTCTTGACGTCGAGGAAAACTTTCGAAGAAAAGCGGAACAAGATGCCTCTTATCCCACTACTGCACCTACCGTCACCCCAGGAAAGGATCCGGAGGTTACAGGAGTGGCTGCTTAGGGCTCGGCACCGTGCCAATGTGGTCTTTGCAACCTTGTGTGCGAGAGAAGAACTGCTACCGCTGATGGTGGATGAAGCAATCTATCGTGTACCGTCCTTTGCATGGGCAGTTATGAAACGTTTATGTACAATGCTCCCTACTGGTCTGCTAGAAACTGGCACCCATCGGAGATCGGGCCCTTATATAGTCGAGCGTCAATCAGCGATCGAGCGGCGCCAGTCGAAACCGGGATTCGTCCAGCGGATTCCGCTTGATCATCTGTCGGGCCTCGGCCGATTACTGCCCGATTATCTGATTGGTCGGGGTCTGCTTTACGACTACCGGATGCCAGCCGATGCCATCGACGTCGGTACGAGCTCTGCTCGACTTTTATCGATGTGCCACCGACCTAGAAGTCGGTGAGTTTTCGGGGAGAATTTTAACTACGAGCTAAAATTTAACCGGGCCCCTCCCGACCACCACCGACGCCCCAACATCCGGCGGGACGCCGATCGGACTCCAGCCCAATCTCACCCCATCGCAGTCCCCGAGTAGTCGGGCGGGGATCGAATAATGATTTGTGACCGTGGCTTTACGTATAAGCCTGCCCAGGAAAAGTGTGGACAGGTAAACTGACCGGCTCAAAAATGACATAAAATAGTGTTGACTGGGCCGTTAGTCCAATACAAAACTAAACTGAGGTAGGGGTCTTTAACTTTAATGGAAGACACCCAGTCAGCGTAGAATGTCGGTCAAGCGTCGGCCCGACGATATATACATAGAATATTTATTTTCTGTCTTATACCGTTAACAATGGATGCGCGTCTGACTGGTGATCAGGAGGACGCGGGTTCGACTCCCGCCGGGGTCGGCAACATTCGTTCGTGGAGATTGATCATGAAATCTTTTCTACGGTCATTCTCTCCCTTCCGCTGATTCAAGACGGGCAGTTGTCAGTTTCTGGCGAAAGAATGTGCACTGTACTGGTTAACCGCTTACGTATAAGCCTGCCCAGGAAAGTGTGGATAGGTAAACTGACCGGCTCAAAAATGACCTAAATAGTG